>JAXQQM020070001.1:0-117490 GCA_034641835.2 Pinus albicaulis | reverse complement strand
AATATCCAAATGTGCTTTGGGAAATAAGAATTCGAGTATTTGGTTCATATTGTTTTAAAGGAAGGAGTGAAGTTGGAGCCTCAAAAGATGCAAGCTATTACAAAATGACCTATTCCTAAGAAAATCAATGTTCTTAGAAGATTTTTTAGACTTACATGATATTATTGATCATTTGTTAAGAATTATGCATGCATTTCAAGTCCACTCACATATCTCTTGAAGAAAATATCATTTATATGGAATGATAAGGCTACTTTGGCATTCTCTCTTTCAATGGATGCCATGTCTTCTACATCAACATCGGTTGCACCTACTTTTGGTAAAACATTCATAGTAGAGTGTGAGGCACTAGGACAAGGAATTTACGTAACATTAACACAATAAGGGATATCATTGGCTTTTAAAAGCAATGAATTCAAAGAAAATATTTGGTGAAATCTATGTATGAAAAATAAATGGAAGCAATATTACATGCAATAAAAAATGGGGATAGTATATCATTGGGAGGTACTTTAAAGTCAAGATATACCATGATAGCATAAAGTATTTTTTGAAGCTATGGATTTCATTGGAAGATTAATAAAAATGAGGAGAAAAAATGCAAAGTTTTAATTTTGAGATAATCTGCAAAAAGGGTAAGGAAAATTTAGTACATGATGCTCTTTCTAAAATACAAGAGGCCTCAAATTTATATCCAATTACATTTTCTATTCCTAGGTGGCTAGAAGAAGCTTGCCATAATGGAAAAATGACAATAGTACTAAACAAAAACTAAAATTTATAAAGGATGGAATGAACTCTATGGAGCATTGGGAGTGAAAGAGAGATATACTTTGGTGCAAATGTAGAATATTTTTATGCACGCAAGCATATTTGAATAAACAAATATTAATGGAGTCCCATGTCTCTCTGATGGTAGGATGCAGGGTTCCTTAAAACATCTCAAAGGATCAAAAAATATATTTTTGGAAGGAATGAGGAAAGATATTCAAAATTTTGTAAGAGAAGGTCAAGTTTGCATGATAAATAAAAGAGAGATAGTCAAATCTATAGGGTTACTTCAACCATTCCACATACATATTAAAAGACTAGAAGATATATCAATAGACTTTATTACAGGGTTACTGAAATATAAAGGTAAGTATTAAATTTTTGTGGTCATTTATATAGACAAATTTTGTAGATTTTTTTTGTAGAGCTCAGAGTACATAAACAACAGGCCAAGTGGCAGAAGTGTCCGTGAAAGAAATTCATAGTCTTCATGGTTTTCCTAAAGTAATAGTAACAAGAAAATTTTGGAAATAATTATTTAATATGAGTGGAGAAACACTAGCTGCCATGAGTTCCACATATCAAACACAATGAAATGGTCAAACAAAAATAGTTAACAAATGTTTTTAAGGTTATCTACAATGCTACTCTTTAGAAAAGCAACTTAGTATGCCATAATTAATAATCATTCCATGTTCACTTTTGTTAATAGGTTTATGTCAGACGATGATGCAGGGGCATTAGGCACTAGCCAGAAATGTAGGAGGTTTTGTCCACATGTTGTGGCTAGGAGGGTTCAAAAACATTTGAGTTGTAACAGCTAGGTGTCAATACCTCAACTGACTGTATTACTTAGACTAGTTAGAGTTGTAGGAGTCGAACAGTTTCAGTTAGTTGAATTATTATAATTAGACCTTTTGATTTCTAGAACGGTCCTCTCAGAGGAACCAAAGAGCCATATGTTATGTATATAAATTGTAATTCCTCAGATGAATAAAAGTAGAGAGGGAAGAGGAGAGTAGAGAGGGGATTTCTGCAATAAACCTCTGTGTGTGAACAATTGTTTCCAGTTAAATGATTTCCAAGCTTAGTTTCCATTGAATTATCTCGAAATGCTAATTGTGAAGAATTGTTTAACTATGAGGCGATTGGGTACTGATAATTCCATTCTTTTGTCTTTGAATTCCTTGTGAACTCACCCCACCCAAAGGCGAGGTCTGTGTAGAGAACCGGGGTCGTGAACACTGTTCAAATATAAAAATCCCGCTTAATAAAGAGACAAAATTATTGTGCTTTCGGAACTTGACCTGAGGATTGGACATGAGTTAACAAACAAAAGGATAGCGGAACCAGACTTGCACTCGTGGTCAAGCCCTATACCAAAACCACGAGTGGAATCACAAAAGCGGGTTGCCCATATCGCACCGCTTTTGCGGAGTAGGCGGTATTTCTTATTCGCGAGCGATTCCATAGGGAATGCAACACGTGGCGAAGTGACCCTTGGAAAACCACCGTTTAACTTGCGCCATCGCACGTTAAAGCCCGACGTTGGAAGCCGAGCGAAATTTCCAAGAGTCGTTGATTTGGAGAAGGGCCATTGGACGGTGGTTGCACGTTGAACTTGCCCAGAGGTTAACTAAGGTGTGCGGAGGATAGCCAGGTACAATATGAGTGTTTGATTGGTTATTGATATATATAGGTGGGGCCAGAGTATAATGAAATTTTTTAATTAAACGACTGGCAGATAATTAGCATAAGTCTGGAGCGTGTTATTTGTAAGGCTGGGTGGTGAAATATAGAGCCGAAAGTTCATTACAAGTTATTTATTTAAAAAGAAACATGGAGTATAAATACAAAGTGTTGAAAGTTAAACATTGGTTATAAGGCTTGGAGATAATATAAAGTCAGGAATATAAATTAAAGTCCAAGCATTGTGGATAGTATTTATTTATCAAATTCTACGAATTTCTATGAATTTGATAAATAAACCCGAAGAAAGAAGAAGTCAATTAAGACTCAGGCTGGAGGAAAAGAACAGGGTAAACCAAGGGAAAATGCCGACAGAGCGATTGTAGACACACCAACTCTCCTTAGGGGTCCAATTTCAGTTTTGTTGCGTCACACAATGATCTCTCTTCTCTGGAATTTACTTGTATTGAAGATCACTATTCTAGGAATAAGGAGTTATTTTCTCCAAAAATAACCCTAGCCAAACATTGACAATGCATCAAGGATATTTTTCTATGCTTCATAAGTACATATGTTCTACTTCTAAATCATGTCTTGGAAGTGGTTGTTTTGCTGGAAATTATTCACCAGTTGGTTTCATACCAAAGTCTTTTTCACATTTTCAGCATCCAATACATGAAAAAGATAACGGTTTAAAACAACATAAATATTTGAAATTTTGCAAGAATTGTCTGGCACACTTTGAACATGAATTTTGAAGTCAAGTGCATGATGTTGTATAGGATCAAGTGTCATTTTGAATACCAAATGTTTCACAAGAAACTTTTCAACATGCTACCCTGCAGTAAGGATTAAATGACAATATTGCATCAACTATTTCCATAATAAAAGTGCACCTTGGCCATAAGACTAAAGAACTACAAATGTTGTAGATCTAACAAGACCACACAATCAAATGTATTCCACAAGGCCAATACTGTATGAAAAATGAAAAGGAGTTTGCAACCAAAAATACCTTAGGCAACTAATTCAATTAGATACACCAAACCATCAGCAAAAAGGAAAACCAGCCTACTTGGCCCCAATATTTTCAACTTGTTCCTCTAATTCAACCAATAAAAAGGCAAAAACCATAGCATTGAGATAAATTTCATTACACTGTCAATAACAATAAAATTTGACTCAGCCATAACCCTTTCCTTTTATTGTTATGAAAAGCTTTATGCATTACTCTAATGTGGCTAGTCCATAGGCCAAGTAGACCACTGGGTAACAAATATGTTTCCTTTCACCTTTGAGTTTTCAAATTATGCCTACCAAATCTAAGACATTTAAGAGGGGGAACTAATACAATGTTAAAAAGAAAACTAGAGCACACATCTACAAATTACCTCCTTAGCTACTGTCACACCATCATTAACTATTTTTAGAGAACCATGCTTGCTCTCCAAGACAACATTTTTCCCTTCGCCCCAAGGGTGACTCCAACAAGATCAGCAAGTTTGTTCACACCGCCTGCAAGAAAAATTGACAATGCTTTCAGTAAGTGTGCAATTGCATGCTAGACCATATGCCAAAACAACCTCCATGAAAAATTAAAATAACACATTAAAATGGAATATAAGTGGACAAGGAAAGATCCACCACAGTGAAGTTTCACGTGCAGGTGACCTTCCTTTAAACATAATTTTTTCTCTGACCTACAATTTTTTTGTCACTGAGCCATCCTTGTTGAAGTACAACTCCTTTTCCATAGCTCTTGTATTAACTACCTTCTCTCTGTCACATAATCTCAGAGTCCCTCTTCTTCTTGAGTGATTAAAGGAAATGGGTGAAAAAACTGAAAGAGAAGACAATTGTCTGCCATAATTATCAAACATTGCACCCAACTTCTTCCCCCTTCCATTGTTACCCAATGAGGTAGATGTGGCAATTGTTGTCATATTGCCCAAAGTAGAGGCCATCTTCTCTTATGCTGAATATAGAATTACAAGATCTTCATATTACTATGAACCTTAAAAAACATGACTCCCATTGCTAAAAACCACTTTTAAGTTGTAACAGGCAAACTAAACAACTATCGCAACTTTTGGCAACTTCTGGAGCATTAAGAGAGAAACAACCAAAGAGAAATACAACCAAAATCCTCATTTTAATGAGACCGGACTATATTTTTGCATTAAGATAATAGAAAGAAATCATGACTAATTAAGGCCAGCACAAAACAATCTTTAACCAGTGTCTCTCGCGGCCTTCAGGTTGCCATGCTAGAGGTTGCATATTTTTAATTTAAATTCTTGACCTCTCGTGCCCATATATGAATGCATACAATGGGATATCTACATCAAATGCTCCTTTATATCCCCAAAAACGAATTCCCTACTACAAGAGCACCAGTATTGATGGATCACCCCACACCATCCCACCCACTAGAAACGGTGAAAAAGGAAACCCAAGAAAACTTCTGAAATATCTCAAGATGACTATATGGGTGGTTCTTATGAATCAACCAACCATTCATAACATGCTCATCAATCCAAACCATGATTATTATGTGACAATATTCAAGCAGGCACTGAATCGAATTTCTGAAGCTATGTTAGAGAAACCCTAAACTCTCACTGAAAATAGGTGAAATGTGGCACCACTCAGAGATTGACATGTGCCAATTGGTACAAGTGGTAGAAATTGGCATGCTCAAACAACGAGGTGATGCAGGAATGACATGAGGGAGAAAATATCAGAAAAGCCCCAAATCTGGAGAACTAAAGCTCATCACCAACCTGAGATTGACAACTTTACATGATGTAACCTATGAAATCGTGAATGGAGAAATCATAGTAACAATAAAGTAACCTATGTAACAATAAAGTTGGATTCATCCTGGGAGTGGTAATGGGAGAAATCATAGTGAACAACAGAAAACATGCAGAGTTGCTTACAATCAAATAGATGAAAAAACACATACAAAAAACCTAGATAATAATCATGAACAAGCTTAATATTGAATTATGAACTGTAAAGGAACTTACAAAATGTGACATTACGAACCTGATCAAGTGCACAAGCAAAAATATCCTGGACATGACCCTCGTTGACAAGTTGTATTGCTCATGATGCAAGAGGATTTGTACCTGCACTACCAAGTCAATCAAAATCCATCATTATCTATACAATAAATACAAGTAATTGATGTAGTATTTTTTACTCTAAGATGCATTATTATGATAATGTTAGAACATATGTTGAAAATGTCAAAACATACCTGAATAAGCTCCTCTTTATTTCAAGAACAATTTATTGGAGTCGCATGAACTTGGAACAAGCCTCCCACGATCTGAAAGAGTAGCAACTAAGTCAACAGTGACTTTTTTGTTGCTATGCTGGATCAAGGGAGGTTTGCTCCAAGATTAAATCGCTCCAATAAATTGTTCTCTACTAAACAGGGCCAACCACGTGAAGGTGGAAGCTCTTATGGCCCCTCCCCCCCCCCTCACATCACTCTCAATTCCCCAATACCCAATCTATATTTCATTTTTTACTTTCATGAGCATAAAAAAATATTCAATAACTAATAAAAAAACAATTCAACAAAAAGTACGCAAGGAAACATTGCAATTAATGCTTGACATAAAAATAGTATGATAAATGAGTTTTTTATATAACGCAAAAAACGCTCCAAGTATGGTAACGTTTGTCTTATAATAATACAATATTTTACATTATCAAATTTTCTTTTTCTTCTTCCTATTTCTAAAGCTCCTAATTACATCATCAATATCATTGTGCTCTACTCCTGTTTCGTGCCTTTCGACTCGCACTGCTGACCTAGTTGCGTAGTCACGATGTCCGGTCTCATCCTGTGACGGGGCATCGCCTACAAAAACAGATAATATTAAATTTTAATTGTCAGTTTTTAAATATCATTGAACTAGTTCGGTAATATTAATAAAAAAAATTGCAATGAGATTATTTACCTGGTGCACCAGTTGTCGCCGCTGACCTAGTTGCGTAGTCACGATGTTTGGTCTCATCCAGTGACGGGGCATCGCCTACAAAAACAGATAATATTAAATTTTAATTGTCAGTTTTTAAATATCATTGAACTAGTTCTGTAATATTAATAAAAAAAATTGCAATGAGATTATTTACCTGGTGCACCAGTTGTCGGCGCTGACCTAGTTGCGTAGTCACGATGTCTGGTCTCATCCAGTGACGGGGCATCGCCTACAAAAACAGATAATATTAAATTTTAATTGTCATTTTTAAATATCATTGAACTAGTTCGGTAATATTAATAAAAAAAATTGCAATGAGATTATTTACCTGGTGCACCAGTTGTCGCCGTTGGGACTGTTGCCCTATCTTCCTCTCTGGTGGTAAGATCCTCAAGGGAAACATTCTCTGTCATTTAAACAAAAAAGTTATAAGGACAACCATCAAGGTATAATTAGAAAAAATTATAAGTGGAAATTAATTACTGTCACGGCCCTCACTGATAGTAGCATTGTCGGCCTGGTCCCCACTACAATGATCAGGTTGCATGTGAGGATCATCTACATCTGGCTCTAAAACTGGGTTATTTGCCTCGTCGGTAGTGCTGCTCCCCTGATTTAAACAAATTTGTTAGACATTAAATTTATGGACGAAAACAAACATATTGAAAGGTTAATGTTTTACCTTATCAGGCATTCTGGATCTTGGGACCTGCCCCAAGCTTCTGCGACGTTCAACTACAGCTTGATAGTCGAAACGGAAAGCGATATTTTTATCTTCCTCTGTAGTTTCTGTTCCGAATTCATCACCCTACATTACATATGATTGTGTATTTTTAATCACATTTGATAGGATTACAAAAACGTTGGAAGGCGATACAATTAATTATAAGATGTTTAGCTACTTAATTAGAATTCTTGCAGCTAATTTCAAGTAGCCGCCCTGGCCTAGCTTGTGATGGCCCTTTTTTTCAATCCTAGCTTTGGTTGCCTTTGAGGTGTCAGGCAACCTAGCATCAAAATATTGAAGTTAGATATGACGTAGCACACTTTATTTTAGACATAGAGAAAATTAAAGCTATTGAATTAAAGTTGTAATTTACCTTGCAGGTCCAGTTGGCATTTTTCCTTCTTTCTTTGCCCTTTTCTCTTTTCCGTCATGGATGAGTGCTCTCCACTCACTCTCTGGAACTGCGAGAGGACGCTCATATCTAGGGTTAAATTGAAATTGCGTCCTATAGGTGTCCCTGGTATATTTCAAATATTTTCCGGCTACCTGAGCCACCGCTTTTCTGTCAAATGTGCCGACCCCAAAAAGGGCTTCTAGATAATCTAGAAGTTCTTTTTTCAGGTTGGAATTCTGGGAATTCCACCCCGTGCGTATGGTTGGGCCAAAAATTACCAACGCATGGCTCTCCAGAAACCTGTAGAAATCATTGTTTCCTACACAGAAAAAGAAAAGAAGAAGAAGAAGAAGATATTATCATTAATTTAAAAATAAAAATCATGATAAATATGTTTTAGATAAAGTACATGAAATAGTTAAAATATTAAAATTTACCTGGGAGTTGTACATGCTTTATAGGGACACCCTCATCGTTCACCAACAACATGCCATTAATGGTCCCTGTGAAGCTGACACGTGTAGCTCCAGGAAACGTAATAATGTAGTTGGCCATATCAGCCTCATCATTGCCAACACGTTCAGCGGTTGGCTTGGTGTCTGCTTGGGCAGGGTGTGTTTCTTGGCTAGCACCTAAAGGAGTAGAAGGTGTACAAGAGGGTTGTTGGGCAATCTCTTGCCCTTGTGTCCCACTACCACCAACACCGGATTCAGCAAGTGCTAGAAAACGCTACATACAAAAGAACTTTTGTTAGTTTAGTCAATGTAAAAATTAAAAATCAAACTATCACAATTCATCTCATGTAGAACAAAAAAAATATCCTTTTGACTTTTTATTATTACCTGATATCTTTCTAGCTGCCTCATAAGATGTTGTATCCTCTCTTCTGTTTCAGGTGTTTGAGGCGTGTCTATCAAAGCATTAAATTTCGACCTTGCATCTCGTGCCTTTTTTTGCAACAAGAACACTGGAGATAGGGATGAAGAAAGCTCTTCCTCAAAGAGGGAATCATCAGGCGTACCATGGCTAGGTGTCTGTATATTTGAACAAAATTAATATTATTTCAATTATGTAAATAACTAAAATACCTAAAGATAGAGCAATGCTGGCACTTTACATGTTCCTTGGTTACGGGCCTCTTTCCACGATCATCCCGTCTCGGGGTTGTTCCTGCACTGCTCTGATCAGTCTGCCACATTGCAATAAAATTATAAATGTAAAAACTTGAAAACAATATCTAACTTGAAAACCAAAATGAAAACTGAAATAATTTCTAATAAGACACCGGAAGACAGAGTTAGAGTTTCAAATATGCCTTGCATTGAATTCAGTCCTGGAAACATGTCATTGCACATTAAGGCACCCAAACAAGAGACGAGTTGACAATGAAGACCTTATTGAATATATTGTTGGAGCAACTTTTAGTAAACTTGTTGTGAAGACCTTGAGGACATTTTTGGAGCAACATTGTTGAAGCTGATGGTATAGCATTGTTGGAGACGATCTTGAAGGGCCTTGAAGTGAAGCTTTTGGAGCAACTATTGAAAAATCCTTAGAGAATTTAAGTAAGGCACTTTCTATCTTCCATCACCTTTTTCCTTTCAATATCCTTTAAACAATTTTGTTGATATTTAATGTTTGAAATCACGTTATAATTCCTTGATTATATGTGTTTGGGGAATTTCCCTTTGAAATTACCCAAAAATACCCTGGCAATTTTATCTTCAGGATGCATGTTTGACCCTATTGTTCAATATTTTGATTGATAGTAGTAAACATAGAGAGTTAAGGGGCTCTTGAATTGGTTTGGTTGGGCCATTAGATCCCTAACATCTACTAGGGAGAACCCCCCTTGAGTTGGAGGAGAGCTAGCCCGAAGTGAAAAGAGGTTGGTGAGGTGACAATGGGGCTATTGAATTACACATTGTATCACACTTTAGCTTTAGGACTTTATCTTGAGAAGTGTGAGATTTTGCTATATCAATTCTCAAATTGTTTACAACACTATTGTTAAGAACTAATAATAAGTGATGTTGAGGGGTTTTTGGGTATAAGAAACAATACCATTTAAAAACTAGGGTTCTCAGTCCTTGGCATTCCTTCACCTGGGCCTAGGGGCACACTAGAATAATTTCACACTAAACCATGCAACTTAAAAGTAACTTAACAGATCCATAAATTAATAATAATCATAATTTCTAATTTCTTATTGTACGATATGATGCAAATTATTCAAACATGAAGCAATGAAGACATGCAATGTCTGAATTTCAAGATTGATGAACCAATACAAGAAGTTAGAAACTACAAATTTGATTCAATACTCTGTGTCCTAACTCTAGGAAGGAATCTAGTTTGTAGGAATGAAGAGGTTGTTATCTTTACAATCCCATCCCAACATCAAATTCAGTGATAAGTTTCTATGAGGTTCCGGGTCAAGGAAACATTCACTCCACGAATGATATATTTAAGTAGGCTTCTCCTATTCTGGGAAAACACCATACCTATAATGCATTCACTTGCATGTATAAAGGGAAAGGAAAACATGTTTTCATACAACGGTGACAAAGGCATCTTGGGAAAAGGTATCTTCACTTTTTATTTATGTTGTTCACCCACACCACTCTCGTGTTTTCACTAATCCTGTTTTGTCATTTTGGATTCAAATTAAGTTAAGGCCTTAAGTATTTTTTGACCTTTCGGTGTAGTTTTCATAAGTGGCATGTATGGATTTTCCATTAATTCTGCACTTTTTCTCTTCATGCGCATGTTTCCCTGGAAAGCAAATGCATGATTTAGTCCCATACATTTAACAAGTTGTTGGATCAACTCCAATGGAAATATCATGTTTCCTATTCAATCAAAATTTATCTCAGTTAGGGTAGGTAGCAAGGTTTTCCCTTTGTATTAATAGGGCACTTTTAGCTTGCATTTTTATTATATCTTTCAAATTTAGTGTCGTTTCAATTAGGGCATGAATTTTTGCAACTTTCAAGGTGAGAATGAACAAAGACAAATTTATGTGATGGATGACTGTATATGACTCCATGGCCAGAGGAAAAGGCACTAATCTACTTCTTCAAATATCTATAGTTTTCATTCACCTCATACGGAGATGGTCCCTGATTTTGAGCCAAATGTTGCAGCAAAAAGTTCCCCCCCTCCATAATTTGATATTCAATGGAAATTTCTTAAATTGATGATGGGGCATGATTATGGAACATTGGCACATACATATGTAATGGAATTCCAAGATCATGATATATGTTTGCATATGTTTATGGAGGTGGTGGAGCAAAAAGAGCTCAAATAGAGCTGAAATTTTTCACATAAAAAGGACTGTGGGCTTGACTAATGGTTCCATTTAAAAAATGATATCTAGACAGAGAATAAGTGTAGCATGCAAACATGCATTGAAAATCCATCCGAGTTTGCATTGTATTACTTATGATGGATTCAAATTTGGGTTTCAAAATGCCAGGTTATGGCATGATTTTGTCGAGAAACCCTTAGTTGGATTCTCATGTTGGTTTAATTATATTTTAAGTTTGTTTTGCAATCTTTGGGTGATAGTAACTCATGAACTAGGTTACCAATGTGTAACAATCATATTTCAAGAATAAAGTTGTGATTTTTTTATATTATTATTATTATCTATTAGCTACGATTATTGACACCTAATGCCTGGAATTTTGACATCTTGATAGAATGGATAATTTCAAAAATGTTTCTAGTAATGTTAACATAATAACTATCATTACGTGTCTTCACTTTTGTCACCATAATAGACCTGTGATATGGACTCATCACACAACTTCATATGCTATGTCCCAACAAGTTCAAACTGGTTGAACCTACCTCATAGTGTGGTTATTAAGGACAAGTTTCTTGGTATATAACTCGATAGCATAGACCACGTTGCAGTTCCAAAAAGAATCCTCAACTGTAAAAAAAACTTCACAATATGTTCTACTATAAAGCCTTTTGGGATACCTGAAATAATATATGTATCATTGATGACTTTTAAAGTATGACAAGATCCAGAGGGAAAGGAAATCAATGGAAGAGTGATCCACCAATGAGAACCTAGAATTTAGCATCAGATGAGTTAGAGTCTAGGAAATTGAAACCCTATATTTTTAATTAGTGATGAAGGACATCACATAAGTAATTATATTTTCATGTAGAATAATCTGTTAATTCAAATTTAAACTACATAATATGAAAGGCATACCATAAATTTTTCCACGTAAGTCCAAACAACCTATAAAAAGGGAAAACCTTCTTTTTCCATGGGAAATAATTTACCTTTCCTTTTTCAAGGCAATCTAAATCACAAAAATATGAACTATACTGCACACATTCTTGGATAATGTGAAAGTGGAAAAGGAATACCCTACACAAGTGATGCACACATGTACATTTGAACACTAATAGATTTTTGTAGCTGAAATGCAATGCTTGTTTTCATTTAAATGTAGGGTTTTTAAAGCAGGGAGAAATAATGGCTGCCAAATTAATAAGCGTTTCTTTGGGAAAATTTAAATCTTGTATTGGGTGATGAAGATAATAGAGGGTATTGAATCTTGATTCTTGACATCTAGAGAGAACCCTACAGCCTAACACAATCCAATGGAATTGACCAAAAAAACCCAAACAGAGTCAACCCTACTATAGGAGGAAGGGCCTGTAGTAAGAACTTACCATTTTGGTGGAGCTCAGGGCGACGTGTGGCGAATATTGTTTCAAGAGCCGAGGGCCACTGCATTCTCACAAGAGCTCGTGGAAAATGCTGAGGGCGTAATGGCCGAGGGCGTATGGCACAGCCCGCAAGAGCTGAGGGCGAATGCGCACGTGATATTAGACGTTAATGTAGCACACATGTACATTTGAACACTAATATATTTTTGTAGTTGAAATGCAATGCTTGTTTTCATTTAAATGTAGGGTTTTTAAAGTAGGGAGAAATAATGGCTACCAAATTAATAAGCGTTTTTTTGGGAAAATTTAAATCTTGTATTGGGTGATGAAGATAATAGAGGGTATTGAATCTTGATTCTTGAAATCTAGAGAGAACCCTACAGCCTAACACAATCCAATGGAATTGACCAAAAAAACCCAAATAGAGTCAACCCTACTATAGGAGGAAGGGCCTGCAGTAAGAACTTACCATTTTTCAAGAGCTGAGGGCGAATGCTGTTCTGCAAGAGCTGAGGGCGAACGCTGAAGGTAAATGCTGTTCTACAAGAGCTGAGGGCGAATGCTGTTCTACAAGGGCGGAGGGCGAATGCGCGCATGATATTAGACATTAATGTAGCTATTGCGATGGATACGAAGAAATAAAATCATTTTTATGTAGCGCGCATATAAGTTTTGTATTTTTATGTAGCGCGCATATAAGTTTCATATTTTTATGTAGCGCGCATATAAGTTTCGTATTTTTATGTAGCATGCATATAAGTTTCGTATTTTTATGTAGTGCGCATATAAGTGTTGTTATACCGAAGACGGAAAAAGTGTCGCTACTGGGACGGCTGCCTCCAAATGTCGCAATTGAGACACTTAGACGTTGTGTTGTACTTGCGACGTTTGGAGGCAGCCGTCGCAATAACGATGCTTTGGGCCATAGTGTCGTAATTGCGACGTCTTCCTCTAAACAACTTCAAGGAAAGGCTAACTTCCTAAGGAGGTTCATACCCAACTATGCCAAAATGGCTAAAGGATTTACTTGAATCTTGAAAAAGGGGGTTCCCTTCCATTGGGACCAAGTTTCACAAGCTTCTTTTGATGTTGTCAAGTATACTCTTGTCCGGGCGTATTAATGTATCCCCCAAATTATCAGAATGATTATTTCTTATATATTGTCACGACTGATACGACCATTGTTATGTTATTGGTACAAGTAGAAAATGGGATAGAGCATTCAATATATTATTTGAGTCATAATCTCAATGATACGGAAGTCAAGTATTCGTACGTAGAAAAGCTTGGCTTGGAAGTTGTTCAAGCTCTCCAAAGATTTTGCCACTATATCCTATTCCAAAAGACCATTATTGTTTCAGATTGCAACCCCATGACTTATATCTTATCACGTCAATTTTTGGGGGGGAAGTATTCAAAATGGATTGTCATTTTGCAGGAATTTGATTTGGAATTCATCAAATCCAAGTCAAAGAAGTCTTAATTTTTGGCAGAGATTCTTTGTAACCTTCCCTCTGATAGTACTGCTACTACGTTGGAACCATCAATTCCGGACAAGTCTCTGTTTCTGATAGGATCATCTGATCCTTGGTATGGAGATTTTATCATTTATCTCCGAACCCAAACTTTTCAGCATGATACCTCTCGCTTTGGACAACGATTCATTCGATACCAAGAAAAATATTATCTTATCGTCGAAGATAGACTTTATTGTCGTGTTGTTGATACTATTTTAAGAAGGTTTCTCACTCATGAGGAGGCCAAAAAGGTTTCAAATGATTTTCATGTTGGGGCTTGTGGTAGACATTTATCTGGATACGCTAACACGCAGAATATACTCTGCGTCGGTTAATTTTGGCCTACCATATTTCACGACTGCATCCTCACGATCATAAGTTGTCATGTGTGCCAGATTTTTTATCGTAAAATCCTTAAACTGCCAACACCAATGCATCCTATTGTCTCTATGGGACCATTTTTGAAATGGGGTATTGACTTCATGACCTGTAACCCTCGTTCATCGGGGGGGGGGGGGCACGGTTATATTATTGTTGTAGTAGACTACTTTACCAAATGGGCCTAAGTGATGCCTACATTCAACAACACAAGACAGACAACTACTTTTTTTTTCTTTAATCATGTTGTTGCATGGTTTGGTGTCCCAAAGGCTATAGTTAAAGATCATGGGAAGAATTTTCGTAACCACATGATGACTGAATTGACTGCCAAGTTAGGATTTTCACATGATAATTATACTCCTTATTATCCACAGTCAAATAGACAAGTTGAGGCTATCAACAATATTCTTAAACGTATGCTTCAACAAATGATGAGTTTGTAAAAGAAATTGGCATTTGATCCTATACTCGGCCTTGTGGGTGTATCGAACCTCGGTGAGAAACGCAACCGGATTTACTCCTTTTCAATTAGTATATGGTCTGGAAGCTATCTTGCCTATTCAATGTGAAATACCGTCGTTAAAACTCGAAATTGACTTGTTACCTGACACCTCAGAAGAAGAAGCGCGTATTTTTAACCTCATCCATCTTGATGAAATGTGTCATGAAGCCCAATCGTCCAACGAAGTCATAAGAGATGTATAAAGGCGCAATACAACAAAAATTTCCAGCCTCGCATTTTCTTAGAGGGTGACTTGGTCCTTCTTTATGATCAAGAACCTGATGTAATAGGTAGATGGAAATTTGAGCCATTATGGCATGGCCCCTATATTTTCAAAAGAGTTCTTGCTAAGGGTGCCTATGAGTTGGTGGATTACGATGGAATTCCATTGGCACAACCCCGAAATGGGTTGTATCTGAAACGTTACTATGCTTAATCATGAGCTTAGTAATTTTTTGTATTATATTGTATATATATGTTGTTGATTTGCATTCATTGTCTTAGTTTGTTTCTAGATTTTTCTTGACATTAGTAATCCTCTTTATATTTCATCGCAAATGTCTGAATCTTTCGAACCATTTGTTGGATATGTTAATGGTGCTATTCATAGTACACATAATCTATCTTCTGCAGTGTGGGCCTTTTTCGCTCCGAACTGTGAGTTAGTGAGTTATCGAGGGATTTGTATTGGAAGATCGACAAACAATATTGTTGAGTATAGCACGTTGATCAAACTTCTCTCTGATGCCATTTCATTTGGTATTAACCACATCATTATAAGGTTAGACTTACAACTTGTGGTATTACAACTTACTAGTGTTTATACTGTTAGAAATCCAACACTGCATCGTTTGTTCCTAAGAGTTCAAATTTTGGAAAGACACTTTGATTTTATTCAATATCAACAAATTTCCAGAAATTTGAACACATTTACTGATTCTTTAGCTAATCAAGTTTTAGACATACATTTGCAACACATGTAAAAATTCATTCACATAATTGAATAGGATTACGCAATAAACATAGGAAAACATTGAAATCAAATAGATATATAGTTATAAGTTTTTACAAAAAATTGTGCCCAAGACATTGGTCATTTGACGTAAAAATGTATGCAACATGTCGAAAGTAAATAAGTGATTCTCATGGTAACATGTTATAGATATAGCTATCTTGCGCATTAACCGCATCCAACGGTTAGGAACACCGATAGTGTGGCACTGCAGTCGCATGGGTAACTCTTCGATCTAAAAATCTGGAATCTTGAAGGTAAAACACTCTATGTGCTACCTAAGCTCAGTCAGAGTCTCAGCCATGTCTAAATCCTGAAGGACTGCTCTCCCGATAGCCCTCTCTGCTGGCTCATCTTCTCCATACTCTAGTTCCTCCACCGGTTGAACTCGACCAACATCTGCATTACATCAAAACTTTAGTTTAGCCATGGGAAAGCATTAAAAAAAAATACGAAAACATTGTATAAACCTTAGGAAAATAAAAAAAATGGTCAAAACATTCTTACCTATTGCACCCCACTGAGCACCTTTTGGTAAGGCTAAGTCTGGATCTCCTCGGAAATCGATGCCTGCATATGCATACTCATCAATGGTGACAACCTTTCACCTAAACTAGGTGAAAAACGCAATCAAGAACACAATGGTCAACTAGCCTGCATGCCTACCCATTAGTTCTACCCATCTGTACATCCTCGGATCTCTAGGGTTAGACACACCCAATGTTACATGCTAAGGCCGCATTAGTGGAATCCGCTCTAAGGAAAATGAAAAGAGGATTGAACCATAACTGAAGTTCTTCTTCCTTCCTCCCTTTGCTTTGTTCAGTTGTTCCTTTATTTTGGAAAGTACAGCTTTAGACAAGTTGAATATTGTTTGCTCCATGCACTCTAACACATACTGCATATATGATCTATTTCCTACATGTAGTGTAATGGTGCCGGCAAGTTTTGTGATCATGAAAAGAATGGTTCTCAAAGGAAAATATTGAAAAAAATGGAATTTTATCTTCCCATATTTGCTTGGCTCTGCCCTTGGATAGCAATAATTCAAAACATAGTCTCTCACTATCTCTCCTCCAAGAGCAGACCCTGAGAGGGAAATGGGCAAGCCTCTCCTTGAAAAACCAGTGAGAAAATATACATCCTCCACTGTAATGGGAACCACTTTGTTCGTAATGTGAAATGCCTTGATAGCCGAATCCCACGCTCGAACTAGGAACTCCAAGAGTTCTATTTGTTGCCTCATCCCTAACAAGCGGAAGTACTTTAACAACCCACAATATTGTAGGGCTCTTACTATACCAGGATCATTTAGGGCAACCATATTTTGTTCTTCACGCTCTCTTTCTCTCCATATAATCATCATTATAGTTCGATGAAATCCTCAAACATAACCATAAGACTCATTAGACTCGTTTCAATGAAAAAAATTAGACAAATTTTGAGCATAGTGCAAGAATAAAAAATGGAGATTGCACCCAACGTGGTCTTGAACAAGGGACAATGTGTTGCATATCTAGCTACACTTCAATTTAAGTGCTCCATAACAAAATTTTCGATGCTCAAGGGTGTGTTTCCCTATTTGGAAGAAAAATTTCCCTAAGGGGCTCAAAACCCTAAAAAATTGCAATGAAAGGAAATGAATTGACTAATGAAAGAAAGAGAGGGTTCTGTTGTACTGTACAACAACCCTCCCCATTTCTAAATTTTTAGAATAAATTTCATTTAGAAATAGGTCCCCTTTTTATCTTTTTTTCTAGATAGAAATTAAATATTTAGAAACAATCCGATCATTTTTTATTAGGAATAAGAGGTTCATTGATAAAATAACATATTGCATATTTTTATTTACAAGTTTGTATAGACAAATACAACCTTAAAAAAAATTTCGATCCGATGAGATACAAAGCTTTTATCATATCAAAATATTACATTAAGTTTTTATATTTAACAATATTTGATGTGTACAGTAATCACAAATCGGAAATGGGAGAGATCTTTAAGTTCTATATTCACTTTGCAAAACTCCGATGCGATGGAACTCAATCACAATTGAAAATCGAATAAGATTTAAAGTGTTATATTTGTTTTGCATACTTCCGATGAGATGCAATTCATCGCAATCGCATTTCAGAGAATTAAAAGTTATATTCGTTTGATTGAAAGACTCCGATGCAGCAGACCCCACCTCATCGCAATCGAAAATCAGAGAAACCCTTTAAGGATCCACTCCATTCGAAAATCCCCAATGCGATCATCGCAATCATAAATTGGCAGAAATCATATTATGTTATTTCATTTACCTTTTAATATTCACGATGCGATTATTACTTAATTTTCATATACTATTTATTCATCGCATCCCAAGAATTCAAAAAGTAATTTTTAACACTTATTTCAAAATATGTTGATCTCTGATTGTACGTTTACCATTAATTAAAAATCAAACAAATAATAATGAATTATTTTGTTTTGAATGCGTGAGTGTGACTCCTTAGAGGGCATTTAAGTTTTAACCACAAAGATAATAAATGCAAATCAACGAATAAATCCTTTTGTATAGCTATTTTCACTATTGCGTTTTCACCTCGGCTGAAAGCTTTTTTTTGTTGCAGAACAATGGAACGTTCAATTATTTCATTCGCGGAACGAGGGAAACGTTGCCTGATACCGAAACATCAAAAAGATCCAGGAAATCAAAAGTTGTCGTCGTTGCAAAAGCTCCTATGTTTACCATGCCGCCTAAAGAGAAACCAGCAAAGCTTAAGCTGGTTACAGATACCTCATGCCAGGGACTTGGTAAGATGACATAGGAAAATGTATATAACTTGCTTGAAAAGGAAAACCCTAAAGTTGTTGAAGCCAAGGCAACAGTTCTTGATGAAGACGACTCAGACTCTGATTCTGAGACTCTTCTTAGTGTATTAGCGAACTCATTCTTGCACCGAATTGTATCTCGGGAAAACATTTTTCCATATTATGATGTTATTCGGTGGGTAATTGATAATGTGGCTATCCAAAACAGAACCTTTGTTTCAGCTTCTGGAGCAATATTCAGGTCGTTCAAAGCAGAGCACATTAAAGCAATGTACCACCTTCCAGACCCGCAGAAAATCTATAACAAAGACTTCATCAAGGAATTTGCTACAAATCATGAAAATAAGTCAGAGTCGATTAAAGAATGGAGAAAGGCTCCTGAAAAACATAGACACGAGGCATCAGGTATGTAGTCTGTGGAGTCTCTTTCGCCTCCGTACTATTATGCCGCAGCAATGATGTGCAGATTGTTTGGGAATGATAACTCAGCTAGGTTTTCTATATAAATGTTGCCATTAATACATTCTGCTGTTAATTCCGAGATAATGGACTGGGCTGTCATTCTTTCTGATAAGATAGCCAACAGGCTTCTTGAGTATAGGAAATATAGAAACTCAGGAAATACCACTCGTTTTTATTTTTGTGCTTATATCCTAGATTCCCTTTGTTTCAATTCTGAATTCCCCATGTTAGGATGGAAATGGAACCCTAAAGAACCTGTTCCTATTCATATATATCACAAGTTCTTGTGGAAGGGGTATTTCAAAATCCATATTTACAGAGTGTGTCACGGTTTTCTTATCTCGATTTATCAAACTATTTTTGGCCGATTCCCTCCTAGGTTTCCTGAGAAGGCTAAAGTTGATTTATCCTCGATTGGGGATTGGTTCGGAGAGGAAAGATTCACATATATCAGAGTTTTCGGAAGTATTTTAGAACCACACATTCTCCCTTTGTATGTTCTAGACAAACTGTTAACACAGGAAATTTCTTATCAGCTAATAGTAGAAGGCATGTCTAGGACTTTGAAGAACAGCAAGAAGCTTATGTGGCCTACTTTTCCTTTTAAACGTGGTGACTATTCTCTCAATAATTTTTTTCATGCTGAAAAAGAAGTTGGTAAGCTAACCAATCTCAAGCTTTCAACAATCCCAGGGAGACAATATGACCCAAGGAAAGTGGCATTTGATTTTACTACTTCTGTTTCAATTGCTCGGTTCGAACATGAACCAGATATGTTTGATGATTTATTTGTTTCTGTAGATAATTTGTCCCAATTTTTTAATTTGGCCAAGTCCAAATTTTAGGTCGAAGAAATGAATAAGTTTTTGCTATTTAGAAGCCAAAGGTTACTCAAAGTTCCTCTGGATTAGTTGAGAGTTCCTATACAGGAGAATGAATCACAACAGAAGGAAACAGAGAACACATCTGGCAAAATAGTAACAGGAACATCTGCCAGCAAAATCATCATACAAACTTAGAAAGAAGTAACAGGAACTAATATTGTTTTACAAAATGAAGATATTAGCAGCAAATTTGATACTAAAAAGAAAGAAACAACTGCTAAACTTGATGTACATATTGATTAGCATTCTTCAGCCCAGACGAGAAAAGAAAGCACAGGTACTGATGCCAACGTGCATACTGAAAAAGAAGGCACAAAAAGTAAGGCTATTGAATAGACACCAAAAAGAGATATAAACAAAAATCCAAATTCTCAACTTGGAAGAGAGGAAGCTGCTAAAAAGGTAGTTGAATCTGCTAAACTTATAGTTTCTCCTCATTTGCTGAGCGAATATGAATAATTTTCCCAGCAAATAGGACAACATAATAATCCCCAAGTTAATGTTCTGGAAGACCAGGATATAGAAGTTATTCCTGAAAATCCCACAGGTGAAATTATGTTGAATATAGAATAAATCCCTCCTTTGGATGTATTTTACAGTCCTAAGCATAGGGCTGTTGTGAGAAAAAAAGGAAAAGGAGGAGAGCTAATCAGGATGCACTTTGGACATCACAGGTGGAGTTTATGAATATTTTTATGAAAATGCCGAGGTGAATCCATCTGAGGATCTCACCAAATTATCCCAATATGCAGGTTCCTATAGTGCTGCAACTATAGACAAGGCCTCTGAAGAAACACAATTAATGAAACAAAAGGATTTCCAAATAACTATATTTGAAGAACAGGTTACAGAGAACCAGCAGAAAATTATTCAGTTAGAATAGCAATTGCAGGATAGAGAGCTCAAATCCAAACAGTTAGAAGAGCAGCTTGCTGTTGAAAAGAAAAATATCGATCAACAGACTTTAGAAAAGCAACAACAGTTAAACCAAGAGATAGCAAAATTACAAGCTCTTCTGCAAAATGAGAAAACTTGAAAGATTGAGCAAGAGAAGATGTTTCAATCCAAATTGGATAAGTTTAAGAATTATCCTAATTTGGATCAATTCGAAAATGAAGCCCTAGAGACAAACAAGTTATTGTCTCAGCAATTAAATGAATTTTGTCTAAAGGTTGCAGAAGCAGAATCCTTGTGTGAAATTACATCTTCCTTAGTAGATGAAGGAGTCAGTCTTAAAATTGAATCTGATGAAGCTGATGAAAAAATTTCCGAATTTCTTTTATGGCAAGACTTAGAGTCAGGAAGGAGCTACATCTAGAGCTAAAAGCATGATGAACAATGTAAAACAGTTGGTTAATAATAGCCTGTATGCAATCAATTTGATTTCAAATTGTACCCCTGGCAGGTTACCTAGGGTGAAAGAAACTGATTATAGATGGAATCAAAAAATAATCAATAAAAATCAGTAAATTGGCCAACTGCAAGGAATATCGTGGGATACGATGTGGACCTACCTTATCAAGAATCATAGTCAGCAAAAAACAATAAAATTTCTTTCAAATGCCATCGACTGCATTATTCCTGAATTCTCTGATGCCACATATATAGGGCAATTGCACTCAAAGCTTAGTCATCCAGAAGAAGTGAAATAAATTCTCAAAATCTTCCATCTGGGCACATCAAACATGATAGATAATCAACGAATTGGTTCACCTCAAGATCGCATTTCTGTTTCTAGATTTTTTGATTTAGATAGATTGTAGAAATAGTTTTAGTTATCTTGTTTAATTAAGTACCTATTTAAACCCCTTTCATGAAATTAGAAAGGGGTCCTGAATTTTTAATATTTTGACTTGGAGATTACATTTTTGTACTCCATTGACTCTTATATTTTTATAAAGAATCACATCTGGTGATTCTGTGCAAAATTTCATTTAAGAATTGCATTTCTGTATCTTGGAGTCTGTTTTACATTGAAGTTGATGGATTTGGATATCGGATTGCATTGGAAAGTATCAAGATGGATATGGTATTTCTATCTATTCACTGTTAGTTTTCTTATGTTATGTGATATTCTCTTTTAAATTGCTATCGTTTATTTATACTCTTTTTACAATATTTCTTTATACATATCATTTCTGAGTGTGTAGAAATATTTATCTTTTACAGTATATGCAAATGATATATGAATGATGAATGCAATTTGTTATTATAACTCTGTTTAATTTCTTAAATAGAGTTATCCTTATTTGTTACTGCATATTTCAATTAAGCTATAATACATTTTCATGGTTATTGGTTAATTGAAACAATTTAAAGTTGTATTCACATTTGATACCCAGGTTAGTTTTAGAATTATTTTATCAGTTTTAGATTATATTAGATATTCTTATTTCAGTCATTTAGTCCCATTTTCCTTTCATCCAATCATTCCATTACCAACCCATTTAAATTACTAGGAAACTGGTCCTATCAATCCAGTCGGAGCCACAACACCAAATGGAAAAGGAGTTGTCCTAAGGTTCCAATCGGGTGGTTATCCCCCAATGTTTGAAGCAACGATTTTTGAGGCTTCAACATTTTTTGCACTAGAAGGAGGGCCAAAGCTATGAATGGCAGATAAATCCAAATCTGAAAGCCATTCTAAGAGCACAACACCCTCATCACCTTCAATTTCTTCCACATCTCAAATCACTAGAGAAGAAATTGATAAAAGTATTCAAACACCCACTACCAAAGTCTCGGATCAATCAGATAATCTACCTCCTGAATCCCCTGAAGTTGAAGCTTTAGTTCATAAACTTCAAGTATTCTTGTTATCATTAGAAGAATCAGAAATATCTGAAGGTAGTGTCACCTCGTAGTTTGTTTCTTCCAAACCTTTCACTAGGTCACAAAGTGAAAAACTTGGAATTTCCCCAAAAGAATTTCCAATACCTAGCAGAGTCAAAACAATAAAAACTCCATCGGAAATAGAAGGTGGTACTAGTTCTTCATCGCATATTCAATCATCTGTTTCCAAAGCTCCAAATCAGAAAAGTGCAATAGTCTCATCATCATCATCTGCTCAAACAACATTTGTTCAAACATCAATTGTCTCTTCTAGTATTTCAACTGTTACTACTCATACACCAGTTGTCACTTCTAGTTCCTCTACCATCATCACAATAATGTCACAGATACCATCGACTAGACCGGGAGCTGTAAATATGGCTGCACCTTTGCATGATCTACCTAATCATCCTAAAAAATGGTTGCCAAAGTTTAGTCCAGATACTGGTATACAAGCAAAAGAACACATCAATAACTTTATGCTTTCTATAAATCTGAATGCAGTAGAGCATGAAGATGTTGTAGTCAGGTTATTTCCCTATACTTTGCAAGGGACAGTAGGATCTTGGTACTTTTCCTTACCCTTTGATTCTATCACAAGTTGGGATATGTTTGAAGAGAAATTTTTAACTAAATATAGAGATGATAGATCAATTGCTACTCTAATCAACGATCTCTCCAATTTAAAGACTCAACCGAAGGAACCCATTAAAGATTTTAACTCTCGATTCAATAAACTCTTGAATAAGATCCCTACAACATCTAAACCTAGTGAGCAGGTTAGAAGTGAATGGTACATTAATTATTTTCCCTCAAACATAGCAATTTTTGTAGATATAGCTGCAAAACCGACTTTAGCTAAAAATATGAAAGAAGCTATTTCAGTTGAAAAACGAATGATTGCTCTAGATAAGAAAAATGTATTGAGGAAATAAAATCAAAGAAAGTCACTTCTAAAGATGATTCCAAGAAAAAGAAACCAAGAGATCCATATGACATGGAGGGTTTATAGAAAGTCCTTAAAACCATGTCTAATGAGATGGTTGAGATCAAAAAGCAAGTAGCAGAGACTTCTACAAAGAGACCATTCAAAAATTTCAAGAGAAATCAAGCTGAATCAAAGCCTCCCAATGCAATCTCCAATGCAAAATCAGAAGGCAAAGAAGAGGAAGATACTCCTCTAGTGTCAGATTAAGAAGATGAAAGGGAAGAAATAGCTGAATTACATGGAATGTGGGATTTCATTCTCCCTAATTCGGATAGTGAAATAGAACAAGAAGCTATGCCTGTGAGTACAAGGAGAAAATCTACATTAGAACCTATTCAACCTGTTCCAAAGAAGAAAACTACTACTCTGAATACCAAATACAAGACTCCTGCAAAGAAAACTTCTTCCTTACCCACTTAGAATCAGTCATCATCTCCTAATCCTCCCACATCATCATCTAAGACTCTAGTGGTATCAGATTCGATGGATTATAATATTGTTGAAGACATGAAAAAGACTAGAGCGAACATCTCATTACATGAAGTCAGCAAACCTAAACATCAACAAAAGATGTTATTAAAAGAATTAAATGCTACGTCTATTGCCCCTCTACCAAGTGGTGTAGTAGCTAAAGCAGCTAAAGGGACTAGTAAGCCACCAGAAAAAGTAGATGAAACAGACACTGTTCTTATTGGAGAAATATCAAATTCATAGACACCTCGATTTATGTTGACTTATGAAATCTACAATAAGAATTTGCATAATTGTTTAATTGATTCTGGAGAATCCTCTAATATAATGCCTACTTCAGTCTGTGCTAAATTGAATATTGAACCACAGAAGTCTGTTGTTCACATTGTACAATTGAATCGCTCTAAAGTTCAATTTGTAGGAGAAATCAATTCAATTACCATTAGACTAGCTTCCGATCCTAGGATTTTCCAAAGAATTGATATCCTAATTGCAGATATTCCTGAATTCTATGGGTTAGTCTTAAGCAGAGACTGGTCTGCGAAACTTAATGGCTATATCGCAACCAATTTTTCACATATGTGGCTTCCCTACAAAGGGAAACCAAATCAAATTAAAGTCGAGTGAGAAAAACATATGACGCACATTGTAACTGAATTTGAACCAAACAAACCTGTAGCTTTCAACAACAATATTCTTGGAGGTTATTCTGTTGAGTCATTTCTTGGGAATTTTACTGCACCACGATCAACTTTTTCTTTAAATACTTTTGTTTCTCAACTTGAAAATTTTTCACAATATGATTCTTCTATAATTGTTAATATTTCTGATTCATTTGTAGCTAAACCTATAAATAGAACTTTATTTTGGTCATTATATTTTGATGGATCAAAATCTAGTGATGGAGTAGGAGCATGATGCATCCTAATTGATCCAGAAGGTGAGAAAACCATGCTATCATGTAGATTAGAATTTGAGTGCACTAATAATACCACTGAATATGAAGCCTTGATTCAAGGGCCTTATAAGGCTATAGGGTTAAATGTAAAATACTTGAAAGTATATGGAGATTCCAAAATTATCATAAGACAAGTAAGGAATACCATCCATTGTCTTTCAGGACATCTCAACCATTATCAAACCCTAGTACAGGACCCTACCACTCAATTTCTAGCATTTAATATCTCTTCTATTCCTAGAAATCAAAACACATCAGCTGACTTGTTAGCTAATATTGCGTCCACACTCCTCCATGTTGAAGATTGCAGTCTTGATAGATTTTCAGTAGAATTGATTTTTCGCCCATCTGTCCCAGATAATATTACTAACCGGAGAGTATTCTACCATGATCAAGATATTTTGAATTTCTTAACTTCTGAGGAATCATATGATGAAAAAATTATTGATGAAAACGATCATGATCTGCAAATTACTTCAAGAAGTAATGAAAATCCGATTCCTAAATCTGTTGTTAAACTTGAGGATCTGTATGATATTAAAGACATATTCAAGAAAGTTACTAATGCTAAACTTCAAAGTTCAACTTTGAAGTTTGAATTAGTGAATCTTGGCTCTGATTCCAAACCTCAAAATGTTAATTTAGGACTCAATTTAACTCCAGAAGAAATATTGGCTTTTATTAAACTTCTGAGTAAATATAAAAATGTATTCGCTTGGAGTTATGACGACTTAAAGACTTATGACAGTTCTGTAATTCAACACACAATTCCAATGCTATCTGATGTTAAGCCTGTTCAACAGAAGTTAAGAAAGATTCATCCAAATCTTGAGGATCAAATCAAAACAGAACTCAACAAACTTTTGAAAGCCAAAATCATTTTTCCTGTAAGGCATTTCATTTGGGTTTCCAACATGGTACCCGTTAGGAAGAAAAATGGCGATATTAGAATCTGTATTGATTTCAGAAATTTAAACAAGGCATGTCAAAAAGATAATTTCCCATTGCCAACCATGGAGAAAATACTCCAAAAGGTAGCTGGTTCTGAACTTATGTCCTTCCTTGATGGATTTTCAGGCTATAATCAAATTTTAGTACATCCAGATGATAGGTTGAAAACCACTTTCAGAACCAAATGGGGAACCTATGCTTATCAGAAAATGCCTTTTGGCTTAGTAAATGAAGGAGCTACTTTCCAAAGAGCCATGGACATAGCATTTAAGGGTCTGAGTAATAGATCAGTTGTTATTTATCTTGATGACATAACAGCTTATTCAAATAAGAGATCCAATCATCTACATGATCTGAAACAAATATTTGAAAGATGTAGAAGGTTTGGTATTTCTTTAAACCCAAAGAAATCCTTATTTGCACTCGATGAAGGAACACTCTTAGGGTTTTTTGTGTCAAAAGATGGTATATATATTGATCCTGATAGAGTTAATGAAATTTCTGATATTTCTTTACCTCATAATAAAAATTCCATGCAATCATTTTTAGGACAGATTAATTTTGTAAAAAGATTCATTCCAGATTTTTCTCAATTTTTTTTACCTATGCAGAATATGATTAAGAAAAATTCAGTATTCAAATGGGGATATAAAGAAAAATAATCCTTTGATGAAATCAAGAAGGTAATCATTGATGCACCTGCATTGAATACTCCCGATTTTTCTAAAGATTTTATTTTGTATACTTTGGCAACAGAAACATCCTATGTTGTTGTTTTAACACAACTCAATGATCAAAAAATTGAAGCACCGATTTCTTTCTTCAACTCGAATTTGCAAGGAGCTGAGCTGAATTATTCCGATGTAGAAAAACAAGCCTTCGTTGTGTTTAAGTCAATCAAAAATTTCAGGCCTTTTCTCTTAAAAACACACACAAAAGTTATTGTCCCATTCTCTGCAATAAGACAATTATTAATTCAAAGAGAAGTAGGAGAAAAAAGGGCTAATTGGGTGATAGCTTTGCAAGAATATGATATTAATATTAAACCAGCAAAGATTGTTAGAGGTCAAGGTTTTTGCAGATTATTAGCAGGAGCTCATAACATACCAGAAAATCAAGATCCAGAAAATGCTATTCAAGTAAGTCAGATAAGTGTTACAGATTCTGAATCTCAGTATGCTGATCTGATATTTTACTTGAAAAATGGGTATGCTCCTTCTAATCTTAGCTATAAGAATTAATGTGCTTTAAGATTTAAGGCTACTAAATACAAAATCATTGATGATGTGTTATTCAGGAAAAATTATGATTCAATCCTATTAAGATGTCTTGAAAAGACTGAAGCAAAAGAGGTATTGCAGGAATTACATGATGGAACAGCAGGAGGTCATTTTGGAGGTGATACCACAACTCAAAAAATCGTCCATGCTAGATATTATTGGCCTACCATTTTCAAAGATACACATGATTATGTGAAGAAGTGCAAGATTTTCCAAATTGTTAGTGGAAGACAAAGGAAGCCAACTTTTCCTTTGCAGCCAGTAAACATTGAGCAACCATTTGAGAAATGGGGGCTTGACATCATTGGTGAGATAGTACCTCAATCTTCCAAACAACACAAATACATCCTCACAGAAACATATTACTTCACAAAGTGGGTAGAAGCAATTCCTCTAAAGGTAGCCAATTCTGATGCAATTATTGCTTTCATCGATCAATTCATCATTACCAGGTTTGGTGTACCTAACGCTCTGGTCTTTGACAATGCATCTTATTTTTCTGGTAATAGTATAGTGGAATTTGCAATTAAAAGAGGTTTTAAATTGAAATATTCAACGAATTATTATCCACAAGGTAATGGTTTAGCTAAATCCACTAACAAAAATCTCATCAAAATCATTAAAAGGACCATTGATCAAAATCAAAAGAATTGGCACAAGTCTTTAATCTTTGCATTATGGGTTGATCGTATTACTCTCTAAAGCTTCTATAGTAACTTCACCTTTCAATTTAGTTTATGGTAAATAAGTTGTGATACCATCAAATCTAGCTCTTCCATCATTAGCCCTAGTGCAATTCATTGAAGAAAATCCTTCCCCATCCCTTCAGTTGAGATTTGATCAAATCCTTAAATTAGAAGACGATAGAGAGAAAGCAAAATGTATTAATGAAAAACATCGACATCTAGTAAAATATTCTTTTGATTCAAGTTCCACCGACTCAAAACATTTGTCAATCGATGATCTTGTTCTGAAATGGGATAAAGGACATGAAGAAAAAGGTAAGCATACCAAATTTCAGAAAATGTGGCTCGGACCATTTTAGATTGTTGAAAATATAGGCTCATATACATTCATACTCCAAGATTTAACAGGAAAGAGAGAACTTCTTCCTGTAAATGGGCTTGTCTTAAAGAAATTCTTTTCATGAGGAGGTAACCCCTTCGTACTTGTACATATTCCTTTCTGCAATTTTTATTTGTTTTTGTAAATAAAGGTTGTTAAAAGTATCTAATTGATTTTTTACTATTATAAAATTGTCTTGGAAAGAATGTTATAAATAATTATTGTGTAAATAAGAATCTTTAGGGAAATGATTACAATTTTTGATAGTTTAATAAAATGTTAAACTTTGAAAAATTTATTCAAAAAAACATTTGCATGATCTTTTTGAAACTTTGAGGAAAATGTAAATCATTATAAGTTTATTAAGCAGAGAAAGGTTATCTTTAAAAAGTAAAGAATTTTTTAAGCTTTAGCAAACAAAAAACTCTAAAAACTGTCATCCATTTATTCTTAAGGATACAACTATTTCACCCCGTCCATTTTGGTTGTGATTTTTTAGAATGTAATTCTAAGAAATTATATGAAAAAATTTCGCAGATAAGAGATCACGAGCCTACTTACCATGATCATAAGAAGTAATAAAACTGACATTACCAATACTGCATACCAAAATAGGGTAATGGCTTATAAAAGTAAGACAAGGGGTCTCATCACGAGCCAGCGTGTTCAGTTTAATTACAACTAGTGAATGGAATTTTTACTAACTGGCTACCAAACCAGAACAATGGCTCTTAAATTAAGAAAATAAATAAAAGACAAAAAACATGAGATAATATGTCTTATGAATTTATTTTTAAAGAGTCATAATCTTAGTTGGATGGGATAATGAATGGTTGATGGTTAAAAGGTAACCCTGTCGAGACTATGAACGTTTGCTGGTAGCAGAGGCAATGCCCATGAAAATAGAGTATATTACAAAAGCTAAACTTGAAGAAATCCACTTACTTTATTATTATCAACCAATCAAAGCTTGAGATAACCCAAAAATGTTTTTATCTTTGAGGAATTAGAAACAGATTGTAAGTGATTTTTATTTCTTTTTCATAGTTAGATTTTATTTGAATTATCCTAAGATAGTTTTCATTATCTTTAGAAATTTTTACTTACTAGAAATATAGTGTTCATTTTATTTTTTTAGAGATAACTGTTTCTTCCAGTGAATCGCCAATTGTTGTACTGTACAACAACCCTCCCCATTTCTAAATTTTTAGAATAAATTTCATTTAGAAATAGGTCCCCTTTTTATCTTTCTTTCTAGATAGAAATAAAATATTTAGAAACAATCCGATCATTTTTTATTAGGAATAAGAGGTTCATTGATAAAAGGACATATTGCATTTTTTTATTTACAAGTGTGTATAAACAAATACAACCTTAAAAAAAATTCTGATCCAATGAGATACAAATCTTTTATCATATCAAAATATTACATAAAGTTTTTATATTTAACAATATTTGATGTGTACAGTAATCACAAATCGGAAATCAGAGAGATATTTAAGTTCCATATTCACTTTGTAAAACTCCGATGTGATGGAACTCAATCACAATCCCAAATCGAATAAGCTTTAAAGTGTTATATTTGTTTTGCATACTTCCGATGCGATGCGATTCATGGCAATAGAATTTCGGAGAATTAAAAGTTATATTCGTTTGATTGAAAGACTCCGACACGGTGGACCCCACCTCATCGCAATGGGAAATCAGAGAAACTCTTTAATGATCCACTCCATTCTAAAAACCCGGATGCGATCATCGAAATCGGAAATTGGCAGAAATCATATTATGTTATTTCATTTACCTTTGAAGATTCATGATGTGATTATTACTTAATGTTCATATACTATTTATTCATCGCATCCCAAGAATTCAAAAAGTAATTTTTAACACTTATTTCAAAATATGCCGATCTCTGATTGTACATTTACCATTAGCTAAAAATCAAACAAATAATAATGATTTATTTTGTTTTGAATGCGTGAGTGTGACTCCTTAGAGGGCATTTAAGTTTTAACCACAGAGATAATAAATGCAAATCAACGAATAAGTCCTTTTGTATAGCTATTTTCATTATTGCGTTTTCATCTCGGCTGAAAGATTTTCTTTGTTGTAGAACAATAGAACGTCCAATTCTTTCATTCCCAGAACGATGGAAATGTTTCCTGATACCGAAATGTCGAAAAGATCCAGGAAGTCAAAAGCTGCCATCGCTGCAAAAGCTCCTATGTTTACCATGCCACCTAAAGAGAAACCAGCAAAGCTTAAGCTGGTTACAGATACCTCATGCCAGGGACTTGGTAAGATGACATGGGAAAATGTATATAACTTGCTTGAAAAGGAAAACCCTAAAGTTGTTGAATCCAAGGCAACATTTCCTGATGAAGACGACTCAGACTTTGATTCTGAGACTCTTCTTAGTGTATTAGCAAACTCATTCCTGCACTGAATTGCAGCTCGGGCAAATTTTTTTCCATATTATGATGTTATTCAGTGGGTAATTGATAATGTGGCTATCCAAAACAGAACCTTTGTTTCAGCTTCTGGAGAAATATCCGGGTCATTCAAAGCAGATGACATTAAAGCAATGTACCACCTTCTAGACCCACAGAAAATCTATTACAAAGACTCCATCAAGGAATTTGTTGCGAATCATGAAAATCGGTTAGAGCCGATTAAAGAATGGAGAAAGGCTCCTGAAAAACATAAACACGAGGCATCAGGTATGTACTCTGTGGAATCTCTTTCACCTTTGTACTGTTATGTCGCAAAAATGATGTGTAGATTGTTTTGGAATGATAGCTCAACTAGGTTTTCTATACAAATGGTGTCATTAATACATTCTGCTATTAATTCCGAGATAATGGACTGGGTTGTCATTCTTTCTGATAAGATAGCCAACAGGATTCTTGAGTATAGGAAAGACAGAAACTTTGGAAATACCACTCCTTTGTATTTTTGTGCTTATATCCTAGATTTCCTTTGTTTTAATTCTGAATTCCCCATGTTAGGATGGAAATGGACCCCTAAAGAACCTATTCCTATTCATATATATCACAAGTTCTTGTGGAAGGGGTATTTCAAAAGCCATGTTTACAGAGTGTGTCACGGTTTTCTAATCCCGATTCATCAAACTATTTTTGGCTGATTCCCTCGTAGGTTTTCTCAGAAGGCTAAAGTTGATTTATCCTCGACTGGGGATTGGTTCGGAGAGGAAATATTCACATATATCAGAGTTTTTGGAAGTATTGTAGAACCACACATTCTCCCTTTGTATGTTCCAGACAAACTGTTAGCACAGGAAATTTCGCATCAGCTGACAGTAGAAGGCATGTTTAGGACTTTGAAGAACAGTAAGAAGCTTATGTGACCTAATTTTCCTTTTAAATGTGGTGACTATAATCTCAATAAATTTTTTCATGCTGAAAAAGAAGTTGGTAAGCTAACCATTCTCAAGCTTTCAACAATCCCAGGGAGACAATATGACCCAAGGAAAGTGGCATTTGATTTTACTACTTCTGTTTCAATTGCTCGGTTCGAACATGAACTAGATATGTTTGATGATTTATTTGTTTCTGTAGATAATTTTTCCCAAGTTTTTAATTTGGCCAAGTCAAAATTTCAGGCCGAAGAAATGAATAATTTTTTGTTATTTAGAAGTCAAAGGTTACTCAAAGTTCCTTTTGATCAATTGAGAGTTCCTATACAAGATAATGAATCACAACAGAAGGAAACAGAGAATACATCTGGAAAAATAGTAACAGAAACATCTGCTAGTAAAATCATCATATAGACTCAGAAATAAGTAATGGGAACTAATAATGTTTTACAAAAAGAAGATATTAGCTGCAAAGTTGATACTAAAAAGAAAGAAACAGCTACTAAACTTGATGTACATATTGATCAGCAGTCTTCAACCTAGACAGGAAAAGAAAGCACAGGTACTGATGCCAACGTGCATACTGAAAAAGAAGGCACAAACAGTAAGGCTACTGAACAGACACCAAAAGGAGATATAAACAACAATACAGATTCTCAACTTGGAAGAGAGGAAGCTGCTAAAAAGGTAGTTGAATCTGCTAAACTTATAGTTTCTCCTCATTTGCTGAGCCAATGTGAACAATTTTCCCAACAAATAGGACAATAGAATAATCCCCAAGTTAATGTTCTGGAAGACTAGGATATAGAATTTATTCCGGAAAATCCCACAGGTGAAATTATGTTGAAGATAGAAGAAATCCCTCCTATGGATGTATTTACAGTCCTAAGCATAGGGTTTTTGTGAGAAAACAAAGGAAAAGGAGGAGAACTGATCAGGATGCACTTTCGACATCACAGGTGGAGTTTATGAATATTGTTTATAAAAATGTTGAGGTGAATCCATCTGAGAATCTCACCAAATTATCCCAATACGCAGGTGCCTATAGTGCTGCAACTATAGACAAGGCCTCTGAAGTCCCACAATTAATGAAACAAAAGGATTTGCAAATAACTATATTGGAAGAACAGGTTACAGAGTACCAACAGAAAATTATTTAGTTAGAACAACAATTGCAGGATAGAGAGCTCAAATCCAAACAGTTAGAAGAGAAGCTTGCTATTGAAAAGAAAAAGATCAATCAACAGACTTTAGAAAAGAAATAGCAGTTAAACCAAGAGATAGCAAAATTACAAGCTCTTCTGCAAAATGAGAAAACTTGAAAGATTGAGCAAGAGAAGATGTTTCAATCCAAATTGGACAAGTTTAAGAATTATCCTAATTTGGATCAATTCAAAAATGAAGCCTTGGAGACAAACAAGTTATTGTCTCATCAATTAAGTGAATTTTGTCTAAAGTTTGCAGAAGAAGAATCCTTGTGTGAAATTACATCTTCCGTAGTAGATGAAGGATTCAGTCTTAAAATTGAATTTGATGAAGCTGATGAAAAATTTTTCGAATTTCTTTTATGGCAAGACTCGGATTCGGGAAGAAAATCAAACCTTCCCAGGATTATGGAGAGACATAAAGAAATTATTTTTACAGAATGGGAACAGCGTTTAATCAAAGTGGAAGGAGCTACATCCAAAGCTAAAAAAATGATGAACAATGTAACACAGCTGGTGAATAATAGCATGTATGCAATCAATTTTATTTCGGATTGTACCCCTGGCAGGTTACCTAGGGTGAAAGAAACTGATTACAGATGGAATGAAGAAATAATTAATAAAAATCAGCAAATTGGCCAACTGCAAGGAATATCATGGGATATGATGTGGACCTACCTTATCAAGCCTCATAGTCAGCAAACAACAATAAAATTTCTTTCAAATGCCATCGATTGCATTATTCCTGAATTATCTGATGCCACATATATAGGGCAGTTGCACTCAAAGCTTAGTCATCTAGAAGAAGTGAAATAAATGCTCAAAATCTGGCATCTGGGCACATCAAATGCAACAGATAATCAATGAATCGGTTCACCTCAAGATCGCATTTCTGTTTCAGAACAATGGCACAGATACCATGGAATAGACTGAGAGCTGTAAATATGGTTGCACCTTTGCATGATCTACCTGATCATCCTGAAAAATGGCTGCTAAAGTTTATTCCATATACTAGTATACAAGTAGAAGAACACATCAATAACTTTAAGCTTGTTATAAATCTGAATGCAGTAGAACATGAAGATGTTGTAGTTAGGTTATTTCCCTATACTTTGCAAGGGACAACAAGATCCTGGTACTTTTCCTTACCCTTTGATTCTATCACAAGTTGGGCTATGTTTGAACATAAATTTTTAACTAAATATGGAGATGATAGATCAATTGCTACTCTAATCAACGATCTCTCCAATTTAAAGACTCAACCGAAAGAACCCATTAAATATTTTAGCTCTCGATTCAATAAACTCTTGAATAAGATCCCTACAACATCTAAACCTAGTGAGCAGGTTAGAAGTGAATGGTACATTATTTCTTTGCCCTCAAACATAGAAATTTTTGTAGATAGAGCTGCAAAACCGACTTTAGCTGAGAATATGAAAGAAGCTATTTGAGTTGAAAAACGAATGATTTCTCTAGCTAATAAAAATGCTACTGAGGAAGGAAAATCAAAGAAAGTCACTTTTAAAGCTAATTCCAAGAAAAAGAAACCAAGAGATATATATGACATGGAGGGTTTATAGAAAGTCCTTAAAACCATGTCTAATGAGATGGTTGAGATCAAAAAGCAAGTAGCAGAGACTTCTACAAAGAGACCATTCAGAAATTTCAAGAGAAATCAAGTTGAATCAAAACCTCCCAATGCAATCTCCAATGCAGAATCAAAAGATGAAGAAGAGGAAGATACTCCTCTAGTGTCAGATGAAGAAGATGAAAGGGAATAAGTAGCTGAATTACATGGAATGTGGGATTTCATTCTCCCTAATTCAGATAGTGAAATAGAACAAGAAGCTATGCCTGTGAGTACAAGCAGCAAATCTACTTCGGAACCTATTCAACCTATTTCAAAGAAGAAAACTACTACTCCGAATACCAAAGACAAGACTCCTGCAAAGAAAACTTCTTCCTTGCCCACTCAGAATCAGCCATCATCTCCCAATCCTCCCACATCATCATCTAAGACTCTATTGGTATCAGATCCGATGGATTATAATGTTTTTGAAGACATGAAAAAGACTAGAGCGAACATCTCATTACATGAACTCAAAAAACTTAAACATCAAAAAAAGCTACTATTTAAAGAATTAAATGCTATGCCTATTGCCCCTCTACCAAGTGGTGTAGTAGCTAAAGCAGCTAAAGGGATTGGTAAGCCACCAGAAAAAGTAGATGCAACAAACACTGTTCTTATTGGAGAAAGATCAAATTCTCAGACACCTCCATTTCTGTTGACTTATGAAAACTAGAATAAGAATTTTCATAATTGTTTAATTGATTCTGGAGCATCCTCTAATATAATGCATACTTTGGTCTGTGCTAAATTGAATATCGAATCACAGAAGTTTGTTTTTCACATTGTACAATTGGATTGCTCTAAAGTTCAAGTTGTAGGAGAAATCAATTCAGTTACCATTAGACTAGCTTCCGATCCTAGGATTGTCCAAAGAATTGATATTCTAATTGAAAATATTCCTGAATTCTATGGGTTAGTCTTAACCAGAGACTGGTCTACGAAACTTAATGGCTATATCGCAACTGATTTTTCACATATGTGGCTTCCCTACAAAGGGAAACCAAATCAAATTAAAGTCGAGCGAGAAAAACATACGATGCACACTATAACTAAATTTAAACAACCAAACGACCCTGTAGCTTTCAACAAAAATATTCTTGGACGTTATTCTGCTGAGTCATTTCTTGGGAATTTTACTGCACCACAATCACCTTTTTCTGTAAATACTTTTATTTCTCAAATTGAAAATTTTTCACAATATGATTCTTCTAGAATTGTTAATATTTTTGATTCATTTGTAGATAAACCTATAGATAGAAATTTATTTTGGTCATTATATTTTGATGGATCAAAATCTAGTGATGGAGCAGGAGCAGGAAGCATCCTAATTGATCCAGAAGCAGAGAAAATCATGCTATCATTTAGATTTTAATTTGAGTGCACTAATAATACCGCTGAATATGAAGCCTTGATTCAAGGGCAATATAAGGCTATAGGGTTAAATGTAAAATACTTGAAAGTATATGGAGATTTTGAAATTTTCATAAGACAAGTAAGGAATACCATCCATTGTCTTTCAGGACATCTTAAAAATTATCAAACCCTAGTACAGGACCTTACCACTCAATTTATAGCATTTAATATCTCTTCTATTCCAAGAAATCAAAACACATCAGCAGACTTGTTAGTTAATGTTGCGTCCAAACTCCTCCCTGTTGAAGATTGCAGTCCTGATAGATTTTCAGTAGAATTGATTTTTCGCCCATCTGTCCCAGATAATATTACTAACTGGAGAGTATTCTACCATGATAGAGATATTTTTAATTTCTTAACTTCTGAGAAATCATATGATGAAAAAATTATTGATGAAGATGATCATGATCTTCAAATTACTTCAAAGAGTAATGAAAATCCGATTCCTAAAGTTGTTGTTAAACTCGAGGATCCATTTGATATTAAAGACAGATTCAAGGAATTTACTAATGCTAAACTTCAAAGTTCAACTTTGAAGTTTGAATTAGTGAATCTTGGCTCTGATTCCATACCTCAGAATGTTAATCTAGGACTCAATTTAACTCCAGAAGAAAGATCTGCTTTTATTAAACTTCTAAGTAAATATAAAAATGTCTTCGCTTGGAGTTGTGAGGACTTAAAGACTTATGACACTTCTATAATTCAACACACAATTCCAATGCTATCTGATGTTAAGCCTGTTCAACAGAAGTTAAGAAAGATTCATCCAAATCTTGAGGATCAAATCTAAAGAGAACTCAACAAACTTTTGAAAGCCAAAAACATTTTTCCTGTAAGGCATTCCAATTGGGTTTCCAACATGGTACTTGTCAGGAAGAAAAATGGCGATATTAGAATCTGTATTGATTTCAGAAATTTAAACAAGGCATGTCAAAAAGACAATTTCCCATTGTCAACCATGGAGCAAATACTCCAAAAGGTAGCTGGTTCTGAACTTGAGTCCTTCCTTGATGGATTTTCAGGCTATAATCAAATTTTAGTACATCCAGATGATAGGTTGAAAACCACTTTCAGAACCAAATGGGGAACCTATGCTTATCAGAAAATCCCTTTTGGTTTAGTAAATGCAGGAGCTACTTTCTAGAGAGCCATGGACATAGCATTTAAGGGTCTGATTAATAGATCAGTTGTTATTTATCTGGATGACATAACAGTTTATTCAAAGAAGAGATCCAATCATCTACATGATCTGAAACAAATATTTGAAAGATGTAGAAGGTTTGGTATTTCTTTAAACCCAAAGAAATCCTTCTTTTCTCTCGATGAAGGAAAAATCTTAGGGTTTGTTGTGTCAAAAGATGGTATATATATCGATCCTGACAGAGTTAAAGAAATTTCTGATATTTCTTTACCTCATAATAAAAAGTCCATGCAATCATTTTTAGGAGAGATTAATTTTGTAAAAATATTCATTCCATATTTTTCTAAAATTGTTTTACCTATGCAGAATATGATTAAGAAAAATTCAGTATTCAAATGGGGATATAAAGAAAAAGAAGCCTTTGATGCAATCAAGAAGGCAATCATTGATGCACCTGCATTGAATACTCCCGATTTTTGTAAAGATTTTATTCTGTATACTTTGGCAAACGAAACATCCTATGTTGCTGTTTTAACACAACTCAATGATCAACAAATTGAAGCACCGATTTCTTTCTTCAGCTCGAATCTGCAAGGAGTTGAGCTGAATTATTCCGATGTAGAAAAACAAGCCTTTGCTGTATTTAATTAAATCAAACATTTCAGGCCCTTTCTCTTAAAAACACACACAAAATTTACCGTCCCATTCTCTGCAGTAAGACAATTATTAATTCAAAGAGAAGTAGGAGAAAAAATGGCTAATTGGGTGACAACTTTGCAAGAATATGATATTAATATTAAACCAGCAAAGATTGTTAGAGGTCAAGGTTTTTTTATATTACTAGCAGGAGCTCATAACATACCAGAAAATCAAGATCTAGAAAATGTTGTTCAAGTAAGTTAGATAAGTGTTACAGATTCTGAATCTCAGTATGCTGATTTGATATTTTTCTTGAAAAATGGGTATGCTCCTTCTAATCTTAGCTATAAGAATAAACATGCTTTAATATTGAAGGCTACTAAATATGAAATCATTGATGATGTGTTATTCAGGAAAAATTATGATTCAATCCTATTAAGAAGTCTTGAAAAGACTAAAGAAAAAAAGGTATTGCAGGAATTACATGATGGACCAACAGGAGGTCATCTTGGAGGTGATACCACAGCTCACAAAATATCCATGCTAGATATTATTGGCCTACCCTTTTCAAAGCTACACATGATTATGTGAGCAAGTGCAAGATTTTCCAAACTACTAGTGGAAGACAAAGGCAGCCAGCTTTTCCTTTGCAGCCAGTAAACATTGAGCAACCATTTGAGCAATGGGGGCTTGACATCATTGGTGAGATAGTACCTCACTCTTCCAAACAACACAAATACATCCTCAAAGCAACATATTACTTCACAAAGTGGGTAGAAGCAATTCCTCTAAAGGTAGCCAATTTTGATGCAATTATTGATTTCATAAATCAATTCATCATTACCAGGTTTGGTGTACCTAACGCTCTTGTATTTGACAATGCATATTATTTTTCTGGAAATATTATAGTGGAATTTGCAATTAAAAGAGGTTTTAAATTGAAATATTCAGTGAATTATTATTCACAAGGTAATGGTTTAGCTGAATCCACTAACAAAAATCTCATCAAAATCATTAAAAGGACCATTGATCAAAATCAAAAGAATTGGCACAAGTCTTTAATATTTGCATTATGGGCTGATCGTATTACTCTTAAAGCTTCTATAGGAACTTCACCTTTCAATTTAGTTTATGGTAAAGAAGCTGTGATACCATCAAATCTAGCTCTTCTATCATTAGCCCTAGTGCAATTCATTGAAGAAAATCCTTCATCATCCATTCAGTTGAGATTTGATCAAATCCTTAAATTATAAGAAGATAGAGATAAAGCAAAAAGTATTCATGAAAAACATCAACAACTTGTAAAATCTTCTTTTGATTAAAGTTCCACCGGCTCAAAACATTTGTCAATCGGTGATCTTGTTCTGAAATGGGATAAAGCACATGAAGAAAAAGGTAAGCATACAAAATTTCAGAAAATGTGGCTCGGTCCATTTCAGATTGCTGAAAAGATAGGCTCAATACATTCATACGCCAAGATTTAATAGGAAAGAGAGAACCTCTTCCTGTAAATGGGCTTGTCGTAAAAAAATTCTTTTCATGAGGACGTAACCCCTTCTTACTTGTACATATTCATTTCTGTAATTTTTATTTGTTTTTGTAAATAAAGGTTGTTAATAGTCTCTAATTGACTTTTTACTATTAGAAAATTGTCTTCGAAAGAATTTTATAAATACTTATTTTATGTAAATAAAAATCTTTAGGGAAATGATTACAATTTTAGATAGTTTAAAATAAAATGTTAAACTTTGAAAAATTTATTCAAAAAAACATTTGCATAATATTTTTGAAACTTTGCAGAAAATGTAAATCATTATAAGTTTATTAAGCAAAGAAAGGTTATCTTTAAAAAGTAAAGACTTTTTTAAGCTTTAACAAACAAAAAACTCTGAAAATTGTCATCCATTTATTCTTAAGGATAAAACTATTTCACCCCATCCATTTTGGTTGTGATTTTTTAGAATATAATTCTAAGAAATTATATGACAAAATTTAGGAGATAAGAGGTCTCATCACGAGCCTACTTACCATGATCATAAGAAGTAATAAAACTGACATTACCAATACAACATACCAAAATAGGGTAATGGCTTATAAAAGTAAGACAAGGGGTCTCATCACGAACCAACGTGTTTAGTTAAATTACAACTAGTGAATGGCATTGTTACTAACTGGCTACCAAACCAGAACAATGGCCCTTAAATTAAAAAAATAAATAAAAGACAAAAAACATGAGATAATGTCTTATGAATTTATTTTTAAAGAGTCATAATCTTAGTTGGATGGGATAATGAATGGTTATTGGTTAAAAGGTAACCCTGTCGAGACTATGAACGTTTGCTGGCAGCAGAGGCAATGCCTATGACAATAGAGTATATTACAAAAGCTAAACTTGAAGAAATCCACTTACTTTATTATGATCAACCAATCAAATCTTGAGATAACCTAAAAATGTTTTTATCTTTGGGGAATTAGAAAGAAATTGTAAGTGATTTTTATTTCATTTTCATAGTTAGATTTTATTTGAATTATCCTAAGATAGTTTTCATTATCTTTAGAAATTTTTACTTACTAGAAATATAGTGTTCATTTTATTTTTTCAGAGATAACTATTTCTTCCAGTGAATTGCCAATTGTTGTACTATACAACAACCCTCCCCATTTCTAAATTTTTAGAATTAATTTCATTTAGAAATAGGTCCTCTTTTTATCTTTCTTTCTAGATAGAAATAAAAGATTTAGAAACAATCCGATCATTTTTTATTAGGAACAAGAGGTTCATTGATAAAAAGACATATTGCATATTTCTATTTACAAGTGTGTATAAACAAATAAAACCTTAAAAAACTTTCCGATCCGATGAGATACAAAGCTTTTATCCTATCAAAATATTACATAAAGTTTTTATATTTAACAATATTTGATGTGTACAGTAATCGTAAATCGGAAATCAGAGAGATCTTTAAGTTCTATATTCACTTTGTAAAACTCCGATGCGATGGAACTCAATCGCAATCGCAAATCGGATAAGCTTTAAAGTGTTATATTTGTTTTTCATACTTCCGATGCGATGCGATTCATCGCATTCGCATTTCGGAGAATTAAAATTTATATTCGTTTGATTGAAAGACTCTGATGCAGCGGACCCCACCTCATCGCAATGGGAAATCAGAGAAACTCTTTAACGATCCACTCCATTCAAAAATCCCCGATGTGATCATCGCAATCGGAAATTGGCAGAAATCATATTATGTTATTTCATTTACCTTTGAAGTTTCGCAATGCGATTATTACTTAATGTTCATATACTATTTATTCATCGCATCCCAAGAATTCAAAAAGTATTTTTTAACACTTATTTCAAAATATGTCGATCTCTGATTGTACGTTTACCATTAATTAAAAATCAAACAAATAATAATGATTTATTTTGTTTTGAATGTGTGAGTGTGACTCCTTAGAGGGCATTTAATTTTTAACCACGGAGATAATAAATGCAAATCAACGAATAAATCCTTTTGTATAGATGTTTTCATTATTGCATTTTCACCTCGGCTGAAAGCTTTTCTTTGTTGCAGAACAATAGAACGTCCGATTCTTTCATTCGCAGAATGAGTGAAACGTTGCCTAATACTGAAATGTCGAAAAGATCCAGGAAATCAAAATTTATCATCGTTACAAAAGCTCCTATGTTTACCATGCCGCCTAAAGAGAAACCAACAAAGCTTAAGCTGGTTACAGATACCTCATGCCAGGGACTTGATAAGATGACATGGGAAAATGTATATAACTTGCTTGAAAAGGAAAACCGTAAAGTTGTTGAAACCAAGGCAACAATTCCTGATGAAGATGACTCAGACTCTGATTCTGAGACTCTTCTTAGTGTATTAGTGAACTCATTCCTGCACCGAATTGCAGCTCAGGAAAACATTTTTCCATATTATGATGTTATTCGGTGGGTAATTTATAATGTGGCTATCCAAAACAAAACATTTGTTTCAGCTTCTGGAGTAATATTCGGGTCGTTCAAAGCAGAGGACATTAAAGCAATGTACCACCTTCCAGACCCGCAGAAAATCTATAACAAAGACTGGATCAAGGAATTTGCTGCGAATCATGAAAATCAGTCAAAGTTGATTAAATAATGGAGAAAGGCTCCTGAGAAACATAGACACGAGGCATCAGGTATGTACTCTGTGGAGTCTCTTTTGCCTCCATATTGTTATGCCGCAGCAATGATGTGTAGATTGTTTGGGAATGATAACTCAACTAGGTTTTCTGTACAAATGGTGCCATTAATACATTCTGCTATTAATTCCGAGATAATGGACTGGGCTATAATTATTTCTGATAAGATAGCCAACAGGATTCTTGAGTATAGGAAAGACAAAAACTTAGGAAATACCACTCATTTTTATTTTTGTGATTATATCGTAGATGCCCTTTGTTTCAATTCCGAATTCCCCATGTTAGGATGGAAATGGACCCCTAAAGAACCTGTTCCTGTTCATATATATCACAAGTTCTTGTGGAAGGGGTATTCCAAAAGCCATGTTTACAGAGTGTGTCACGGTTTTCTTATCCCGATTTATCAAACTATTTTTGGCCGATTCCCTCCTAGGTTTTCCGAGAAGGCTAAAGTTGATTTATCCTCGATTGGGGATTAGTTTGGAGAGGAAAGATTCACATATATCAGAGTTTTCAGAAGTATTGTAGAACCACACATTCTCCCTTTGTATGTTCCAGAAAAACTGTTAGCATAGGAAATTTTGTATCAGCTGATAGTAGAAGGCATGTCTAGGACTTTGAAGAACAGCAAGAAGCTTATGTGGCCTACTTTTCCTTTTAAATTTGGTGACTATACTCTCAATAATTTTGTTCATGCTGAAAAAGAAGTTGGTAAGCTAACCAATCTCAAGCTTTCAACAATCCCAGGGAGACAATATGACCCAAGGAAAGTGGCATTTTATTTTACTACTTCTGTTTAAATTGTTCGGTTCCAACATGAACCAGATATGTTCGATGATTTATTTGTTTCTGTAGATAATTTGTCCCAATTTTTTAATTTGGCCAAGTACAAATTTCAGGCCGAAGAAATGAATAATTTTTTTTTATTTAGAATCCAAAGGTTACTCAAAGTTCCTCTGGATCAGTTGAGAGTTCCTATATAGGAGAATGAATCACAACAGAAGGAAACAAAGAATACATCTGGCAAAACAGTAACAGAAACATCTTCTAGCAAAATCATCATACAAACTCAGAAAGAAGTAATAGGAACTAATCCTGTTTTACAAAAAGAAGATATTAGCAGCAAAGTTGATACTGAAAATCAAGAAACAGCTGCTAAACTTGATGTACATATTGATCAGCAGTCTTCAGCCCAGACAAGAAAAGAAAGCACAGGTACTGATGCCAACGTGCATACTGAAAAAGAAGGCACAAACAGTAAGGCTATTGAACAGACACCAAAAGGAGATATAAAAAACAATCCAGATTCTCAACTTGGTAGAGAGGAAGCTACTAAAAAGGTAGTTGAATCTACTAAACTTATATTTTCTCCTCATTTGCTGAGCTAATATGAAAAATTTTCCTAGAAAATAGGACAATAGAATAATCCCCAAGTTAATGTTCTGGAAGACCAGGATATAGAAGTTATTCCTTAAAATCCCGTTGGTGAAATTATTTTGAAGATAGAATAAATCCCTCCTTTGGATGTATTTGACAGTCCTCAGCATAGGGCTTGTTATTGCCTAAATCTACCCCAGGCTGAAAGAAGGCAGAGTTCAGGGTAACATCAAACCACGCTTAGTCTGGTAGCTAGCCCTACCAGAATAGGAGAGGGCTCTCTCCGGGTCAATATCAACAAAAATAATCGAAGGGGCTTGAGATGACTTGAAATAAAGGCTAATTTTAGGCTAGGTATATAAGTAAAGGAGTTTGATTTTTTTTTGGGGTTTTGTTGGAAACAAAGGGAAAGGCAGTTTTGGGTTCGGGGAAGAGGCCTAGTTTTTGCATAGTTTTGAATGGGGCAAGGAAGGCAATTGTTTTGATGCTTTGGATTGAATGAATGAATAGTTCAGACTGGTGAGGAGCTGAAGAGGGAAAGAGGCTTTCAAGAATCCTATTCAAACAGATGAAAACATGGAAAATTAAACAAAATTAAAGGCAGAGAAAAGAAATCTAATGAATTCCACCTTTATAACTTGTTTTTTTAATTTAAGAAGAAAGGAGAAGGGAAATGATACACATAAACATCAGTGAAATTACAATTACATAGAGAAAAACACCATCAAAACACAGAGCCACATGGATCCCAAAGAGTGCTACAAACCCTGGTCTATTCCTTTTCCAAATTGCAGAGATGAAATGTACAATGAAATGCCAAGCAATCCCAAGTGTCCAACCTTGAAAATGACTGAAAAATCTGTGTTTAGGCCCAAAAATTCAAAATTGACAAATTTTTTCCCAAATTTCTTGAAATTTGGGCTGAATGTCCCTCATCAAGCACTATGTTGCGCCAAAGAAGCTTCGGCCAAAATTTGGAGTCTATCATTCCTTTTACGACACCCAATACTCGTTCTTCATGTGCCTGAGCATGTCCTTTTCCTTGTTTGCCTTCGCCAATAGCTTCTCAAGATGAATGTTGACCCTCTCAAGCCAAGTCTCCCTATCAGATTCAATCTACCGCTTAATGGGTGTCATCTCGTCTTGACTTCTTCGGAAAGCTTGCCGGTTCTCACGGATGTTTTGCAACTCCATGATTGTCTGCTGATCCTCCAACTGTTTGTTCCACTGCTTCAGGTATTTTATGATCCATTGGGCTCTCTGAAACTTGTCGGTCAAGGTGTCAATCTCAACCTTCTGCTCCTGAATGATCTCTCTCAACTTTGAGCTTGGACAGCTCAAATCCTCATCAATCAATATGAAATTAGTATCCTCACCTCCTGAAGGGCCCTCATCCTGCATAAGCCTGTTTCACCTGTACCTGCGCTGTTGATGATGGAAACGAGACCCCTTCCACCCTGGGTGGAGATAGTACTCGTCGGGCTGCTGCAAACAATACTCTAGTGCCTCTCTGATAAGTGACATATACTGGCACACTGATAGGCTCTGTCTCGTGACCTTCAGGCTGATGTGAAGGTTCACTTAGCTCATGAAAAACCTCTGGAGGAACCTGAGGAAATATGAAGAAATCACGGGAAATGAAATCCTCCCATGAAATGCCCTGCAATCCAAGATGATGTACAACCACAATCTTGATGAGCACATAATGATAAATACTGTTGTACTACTACTTGGGAGTTTTCTTCTAGACAAGCATGGTCATCCTCTCGATATTTCGACACATGAAATAAGGTATGTTCATCATTCTCACTCTCGTGAAATGCATCAATAATCTGATGTGGTAGGCATAGAGGCGTGAGAACTTGCCCTCACAACTGAAGTATCTAGTAATAAGTTTCATCAAAGGCGCATAGGATTCCTTTAGGAACCAGAATGGGAACACCCTGCTGAGCTGTCTCACATAGCTAGGCTTGATGTATGGTTCATAATGCACTCTGTCCACCTGCTGTCTTTTGTTCCACTGTTCACCCACATTCGGTATTCCAATTGCTTGAGATATGGTTTCCGGTGTCAAAGTGAAATTTACATCATGCGAAATGTGCGAAAATTGTGAATCATTTCGCGGCAATTTATATTGACGCGAAATGTGTGTTTTGTAGGGGGCTCCACAAAATTTACCGGCCGACGGAGAATTACACAATAGTTCGGCTGAAATTTTGATAAGAAGTTCGGTCGAACTATTAAGACGTTAGTTTTAACGACTCATAAGTGGAAAACATAGTTCGGCCGAACTTGGACTAAAAGTTCGGCCGAACTAACGCGTCACCAATTATGCAAAACCAGGCTCTGAAAACGGTTTTGCAACTTTGGACTGATTAAACTCCATGAAAGGTTGTTAATTAACTGTCGAAACCAAGACAAGCATTTTCAGAATTGAATCTACTTTCAGGAAATATAACTTTTATGGAATTTCATAAACGTTTATTAATTTTAATTATTTTTCTAATAAAATGGGTGCAAACAATTTATGAGGGTCATTGTGATTCAGTGAAATCAAAATTTTGTATCTCCCAAAATACATTGTAAAAAAATTGAAAAAATTATGGGGCATTACATTGGTCCGTTGACTCTAATGGGTAGCTTTTATATTTTTAGTTTATAACTTATATGTTAAGAAATTTGTTGCCACGTGAAACATATCAAAAATACGCAGTTTTTCGTATTGGACCAGTTCAAAAAATTCTAGTAATTATGATATGCATCCATTGGCTTTGTAAATATGACGAAAACAAAGTAGACTCTGTCTAAATTGTTGTAACACATTTTTTTTTTTCAAAAACACAAATTTTCAATGAATACAGCATTGCGACATAACATGACTTCTTATGAATCCTTTTATTGTTAAGAAACACACACTCAAAGAAACGCTAAGTTGACATATCAAATCAGCATAAAAAAATTTCAAAAAATAAGTAATAGAAAGCTAACAAAAATTCTCACAACTTTTATTTTTATCGCAAAATGAAATTCTACACAGAAAAATTGTTATAGTTTGCAGAAAGTTGAAGAACCGAAAAAAATGAAATTTTTTTCTCAAAAAAGGGCAAAAAGTGTAACCCAGCTTCACATTTTCACCCATCAGCAAGAGTCACCTGACCATCATGCAAATGCAATACAAACAAACGAGCCAACTCCTGATGATGTTGAATCCTAGAAATCATCTCACAATACTAATAGCATGACTGCTCTCGAAAACATGCCATGGCGAGTGGACAAGCCTGCAATTGAGTCAATGAGGTGGGCTCTTCTCTCACATGTTTTCCACCTTTACGAGGCCTTCTCAGTGCATGTAGCTTAGTGGTAGAATCACTATCTCTTTCATATGGTGTATCAGTGTCTGTCTCCATAATATCCATGCAAGGTGTATGTTTGGCTTGTTGCAAATGAGAATTTAGTGCTTTGTCTTAGTTTTCCAAATATGTGCCAAAGGGAAGGGAGTGTGGAGAAAAATAGGACAGTGGGGATAATGAACTTCAATCAAGTGATATCAGAGGTGTAGGGACAGCCACTGACTATTTGGACTTGGGGTTTGGCAATTTTTACAAGTGAAATGGGAAAGGGGGAATGAAGGTGAAATGAAATGGCTTGGGATGGGGAAATAGGGCTTTAGGAGTGAATGACTCTTAGATATATAAGAGGATAGTGTATTGATGAAATAACAATGATGGGAGAGAAACAACAAGGGGAGAATCGAATATGTGGCACAAAACTGTTTTAAAACACCAATTTCAAACCCTAAGAGAGCACTTCTTAACACAATGATAGGGTTTAAGCTTTTGGCATTCAAACTCTTATATTCCCCTTTCAAACAACACCAAACATTTCTTAATGGTAATTGCAAGATCATTTGAACTTACACGGAGCAAAAGAGACTGAGAAATTTGGAATTTGTTGGAGGCAATGACAAAATTTGGATGCCGGCCCTCTGCACCATGACAGAGGCCCAGTGCGCCGCAACAGTTGTGTGTGCCGCGCCAGTTCATAATTTCACAGTGAGAAACTGCCCTATGCACCGCGTTTGGTTTATGCGCCGCGACCAACACTACGCCACAGTTTCAGCCTTTGAAACCCTGATTTCGCCCTCCATGATTTTCTTCGGCTTCTTTGATGATTCTTGTGTGCAAATGAATTTTTTGAATATGAAAATATCTTATATACACAAAGGACTTTGATTTTTCTTTTGACAAACCCACTTCCTAATTTTGCAGACTTTGGCACTTTGCACTTTTTAAAATAAACTCTGTTTTTGTTTGTTTCCTTTGATTTTTTTGAACTAATGATGAATCTTGTCTATCTTTTGCAGGGATAGCTGGCATGGGATTTGGAAAAGGTGACCAGGGCTGCACTTGAAGAACTTTACAACTGAAAAACTTTTAAAAATTACATTACATTTATTACAAAGGATGAAATTGACGATTTTTCTTCAAAACAGAGTTTTGAAGAAGAATCATGATCAAGCATTATGACGATGAAATTTGTCACTGAAAACCTTATTTGAAACTTCCTCATGTGCCTGCTGACATTATTAGTCATTTTGAAGAATAAATTTTCGAAACCCTAGACCTAATGAGACTAAAACCCTAAAATGACTCTTGGTTTGACCAAGGGACCAAACATGACTGTAAATGATTTTAAAATGATTTCGATGAACAGACACGGACCAGCAAGTACAAGACATGAGGGATATGAGAGTAAATACCCTTCCGTCAGATGATCCATGCTCCTAATGGAATGCAACTGAATGAACTGAATGCGACACCTAAAATGAAATGCAACAAAAGAGATTTTGATCTCTGACAGAGGGATGAAGATACTGACGCTAACATTGGCTCCAATGGGGATGGTAGCTCCTTGGAGGTGCCAAGAACTACAGATCTCTGGAAGAGTAGGCAGTGCCTTCGTGCATTGGGCTATGGAGTCCATAACTTCGACAAATCGACACAAAACTCTTGACTCATTTATTGACTGAAAATTTGACTCAAACTGACTCAATTTTGAAACTAAAATGACTGAAAATGTGACTCGACAAACTCAAACCAAAGCTGAAATCAACCTTCAAAGTTATAGCCTTCACCTCGGGCCCCAAACTGAAAGAATGATGACAACACACACTTGCTCTGAAACTATATTGAAACTTACAAAAATGACTCAAGACCTACTTAACTGACATTTGTACTTACAAAGATTTTTAGTGGCAGCAGTCCATCGAGATCTGAAATCACGATGACAAGAAACTGCCTGCTGATGGAATATGTACAATCATGTGTAGTGATCCTTCCAATGTGTTAGCCCCCCTATGAAATTCTTGGCAAGCAAGCTAGGGGCTAGATTGTTGTGGAGCCTTCAAGGAATGCCTTTCCCCTGAAAACCCATCCTCCTTGAAGTCTCTGAGTGCTTTGCCTTGTATAAATCCTATCTGCTGATCCATTTCTAAAAGACCTTCAAAACCCCTCTTTCCCTTTCTTATTTTCCCTATCAGTCCCTTAAACCCCTTCAAAATCCCCTCCAAATTCTTCCCACACCCTTTGTCTTCCCAAATCCATCTTTTCCCCTCTATCGTTGCCAAATTCCGTCCTCCAATTACATTAAAAATGGCCTAAAGACCGTATTTTTCATATTATGAGGGCCTAGCTCCTTTCGGCCATAGCCAGTGCCCTGTTCCTCCATGTATCCCAGCGCTGTCACCACTCGCCAAAGCCAAAGGCGCCCATCTCAAGCCTTATCAGACGCAGCGTTGGTCGTTGATCTCAATTGATCTGACGGCGGACGTTGAATCGCAGCTCCCCGTGTTTCCCCGTTCATTTCCTCCGCGGGCCATCGCCGTCCATTTCCCTGTCAGATCAACGGTCTGGAGCCTACCCGCCAGTGGACCCCGCCGCAAACACTATTCAAAACCTGGTTGTTTTTATCGCACCACCTTTGGGCGGCAGGCGGTATTTCTAAAATCACAGCGATTCCACTGGCTGTCGGCCACCTGTCTCTTGTATGATTCCAAAACCACCCATTTCCCGCGCGTTATCGTTCGGCTCAAGTCACCCAGCGAAATCGCCGTCAGCCATTCGATCTCCAGACGCCCGTCCGATGGCCATTAATCAACGAAGCAGCGCACAGGTTAAATCACCTCCGCCGTGCCCGATGGCCCACCGTATGTCGCCCTTGCCGTTGATCTCCTCCGCGATCAACGGCCCAGATCTGTCCACCCTCCGATGACCGAGTCCACCGGCCATGTTGTAATTCCACGTGTCTCAGCGTACAGTTGCCCATCCATGCGTATATATTCGTTCCAAGGTCAAAGGTTATCATTTTTTTTCATTCAAACGTCTGCCCCGACGTTCTCCCATGCATTCTCCACTGTGTCGTTTCTTCCTCCATTGTCGCCTTCGCAGTCCTCACCCCCATCCACGTCCAACATACGTCCATCATCATCATTTCCGACGTGTCCAGCACCTCTGTCCATTGTTTTCTCCACAGCTTTCATGTTTTGCAGGATGGTCAATGGTTATTGACCGCCATAATTCGCAGCTTCCACACAACGATAATGAAACCAAGAAAGATCATCTTCAGCAGCTGGAATTTGTGAGAAATGACCCAGGAAGATGGACAACAGGACGTGCATGAAAGGGAACAGGGTTTAAACTCTGAAGAAAATCTCCCAGCACCATTAAAACTCGAGCTAACCTGTCAGAAGCAGAAATGGAGTGGCAGAGTGTTGCAGTACAAAGCAAAGGAGATTAAGGCACCCTAATGAAGATCTAGAGCCTTAAAGCAGTGGTTTAGAAGGCAAAGCACCAGTTGAAAACCCCGAGGTTCGATCAAAAGGTCCTGAGCACAAGAAAAAGGTAACATCAGGGTTGATTCATCAGCAGAATGTTTTTCTTCATCAAGTACAGGGCGTCCATACAGCTTTTATTATGCACAACGCCCCTGAAGGAATTTCCACCCTAGAAGAAGTTCAAAATCACCAGAGCATTTATATGGCAGACTTCCCAGTAGCTTATTTTATTTCTTTTTAAAGGCACCAGGGTTACTACAGCCAAAATATGTCAAAGTCGTATCTGAAGAATATCACTCCTGCATAAAGTGTAGAAATTTGCTGAATAATGAAGATTTATCCACTGAGATTATCCTGATCATACACTAATTCAAATTCATGTATAACACATAACCTCTTCTACAATCGATCATCAATATGCGGAAATAGAAATAGTCGCATGCGCACATAAACACAATATGTAATGGGGAAAGCTTATAGCTGAAAACCCCCAGCTATTTTGTATATTATAATAGAAGAGAACATGTAACAATCTCAATACAATACTGCTCACAAGTACTCAGTACTGTCTCCAAAAGTTACACACAAACTAGCTCAGTTTTGAATAAGTCACGGGTTCAAAACTCATCCACTAATTGCCTGCCTCTATTGTGCAATCCAAGTTGGTTGAATGAGAGATCCAAGTTCGAATCTCCTTGGCTTCAACTGCGCAATCATCATTGGCAATCTCCTCCAATGCTTGTGCAAATCTCATGCACAACTCATGTCGCAACTAATAGCAAACTCACCCTTTCATCTACCTCTTCCACTGGTCTTCACTGAACTGTCCATGCACTGTAGTGAATTGATGTGTTCTTGAGTTGAATAATGAGTTAATAATTAGTGAATTAAATAATATTTAATTCACTCCAATCATCACTAGTGTATTAGCCAATTAAACTAAACACAACTAGTTCAACTAAGTTAAACCGAACACAACTCCACCAACTGTCTCATCAACTCCACCAAACTCTGCCACTGAAGTCCTAACTGAAGTCAACCATGCATGAGCTCACCAAACCCCTAGGAATAGCGTAATTCCTTCTTTCAGGTGCATGGGCCACATCTGTAGCTCCAACTGAAGTGTTGTAAGAGAATAAACTGAAGTTTATAGTCCAAATATTATTAAGGGCTAATAATATTTGACTGACCTATTTTTAGATAGGCAGTCTAAAAATAGACTTCGACCTATATGTCTAAAAATAGAGGTCCATATATTTTTACCAACTTTACCAATCATCCAAGAATAGCATACTGCAACTCCCAGACCATGCTCCATATGTCTAAAAATAGACTTTGCGCCAAAAATAGCCTGCGGGCCCACTTAGTGAAGGCGACTTCATTTCACTAAGCTCCATCATCTTGTTGCATTTTCAACACTCCCTCTCAACAAGATATGGATTATCTGCAACCCCTATCCTGCCTCTGTGGAATTTGAACTTGCTCTTGGTGAGCGCCTTCGTCAAGATGTCAGCATCCTGATCCTCCGTGGGAACATATGAAAGTAACATGATTCTCCGCTGAACACAATCTCTGATATGATGGTACCTGATGTCGATGTGTTTGGATCTATCATGAAATATTGGATTAGCCAAGAGTTTAATGCAACTCTGGTTATCACAATAAATCACAGTAGGCTCCAAGTGCAACCCGAACAATCCAACGAGGATCTTCCTCATCCAAATAGCCTCGCATGCAGCCAAGCTTGTTGCCATGTACTCGGCCTCTGCTGAACTGAGTGCCACGGATCTCTGCTTCCTGCTGTACCAGGAAACTGCTGTCGACCCAATGCTGAAAACTCCTCCCGAAGTGCTCTTCCGGTCCGTTGGACTCCCTGCCCAATCTGCATCAGTGAAGCCAGAAAGCTTCGCTCCATCCTCCTGTCTGTACCATAGACCATATCTCGATGTGCCTCTAATATAGCGCAATACATGCTTGCCTGCCTTCCAAAAGAGCTTGGTAGGCTTAACCATAGCTTGCGAAAGCTGGTTAACTGCATAGCATATATCGGGTCGTGTATTGACCGGATACATAAGCGACCCCACCAACTGTCGATAGACAGTGGCATCCACTACCTCCGCTGAAGTAGCATCCTCCTTCCTCCAACCACCAGGAAGAGGAGTATCAACAGGCTTGCAGCCATGCATGTTGAACCTCTCCAGTATCTCCCGGGCATACTTACCCTAAGAAACAAACAGTCCACCACTGCGCTGCCAAATCTCCAATCCCAGGAAATAATGAAGGAGGCCCAAGTCCTTCATCTCAAACTCTCCAGCAAGATCCTCCTTGCATGAAAGTATCAACAGCTCATCACCCGTCAAAATCAGATCATCTACATACAGTACAATGATCAGCAACTTCCCCTCCACCACAATCTGGTACAGGTTAGGATCTGCCTCACTCTTGGAGAATCCAAGTCCGGTGAAATAACTGTCTATCCGTGTGTACCAAGCACGAGATGCTTGCTTCAGCCCGTACAGTGCTCTCTTGAGTCGGCACACATGCGACTCACTACTGAAGATCTTGAAACCTTCAGGCTGCTCTATGTACACCTCCTCCTCAATGACTCTGTTGAGGAACGCAGTCTTCACATCCATCTAATGGATGTGCCATCCCATCTGCGCTGAGAGAGCTAGGATCGTCTGTATGGAAGAGTACCTTGCGACAGGTGCAAAGGTCTCCTCATAATCGATCCCCTCGATCTATGAGAAGCCACGGGCAACAAATCTTGCCTTGTACTTCTCCACACTCCCGTCAGCCGCCTGCTTCACTTTGTAGATCCATCACGAACCCACCACTGATTTCCCCTCCGGTCGCGGGACAATCTCCCATGCACTGTTTCTGACAATAGAATCATACTCTTCCACCATGGCATCTACCCATGCGGGGTCCTCCACAGCTTCCTCGAAAGAGGATGGCTCTGTCATGACACATTTTCTCACAAGAGCCATGTATCTAGTGTACCGGTCCGGTGACTGTCTCTGTCTGCGCTGTGTTGTAGGTGGTCCTACAACCTTCTCTGCATCTCGAGCCAGTCGCTTAGCTTCTGTAGTGCGCTTGCGCCCTCTGATGGTTGGCGTTGCATGAGTGGTCTCTTCCACCTCATGAACTTCCTCTTGTGGCTGATCCACATCCGGAAGCTCCTCCTTAGGAACTAACAGCTCCTCATCTGCATGCAAGTGTAGCTCCCTCTCAAGCGAACACTGCATGGCTTTCTCCTCCTGAAATTTTATATTCCGTCGCACAACAGTCTTGCGACTGTCTGGCACATACACCCGATAGTTATGAGGTGTATCAGTGTACCCCACAAATATTCCAACTTCAGCAGTTGGATCCAGCTTCCTTCTCGCATCCTTCGTCACATGCATGTAGACAGGAGATCCGAAAATCCGCAAATGGGAAATATCAGGCCTCTTGCCAGAATAAGCCTCCTCTGGTGTACTCATGCCAAGAACCTTGTGAGGACAACGGTTCTGCACATACACTGCTGTATTGCATGCCTCAGCCCACAAGTGAAGGGGTAGGCCCTGATCATGCAACATCGCCCGTGCAACACCCACGATCGTTATGTTCTTCCGCTCAGCCACCCCGTTCTGCTGTGGGTTATGGGGTGCGATGAGCTCTCTCCGAATCCCTTCTGCGCTGCAAAAGTCTTTGAATTCAGCCGAGATGAATTCACCACCATTGTCGCTCCTGAGAGCCTTCACATGCTTCCCCGATTCCTTCTCTACCAGCGCCTTGAATTCACAAAACTTTGAAAATGTCTCGCTCTTCTTCTGCATGAAGAAGATCCAGCACTTTCGAGAGAAATCATCAACAAAGATCACATAGTACTTGTGCTTTGCTGTCGAAGCTACTGAGAAAGGACCACACACGTCTGTGTGAACTCTCTCAAGGATCGTCGTGGCGTGACTATCCTTCTCGTGAAAAGTGGCTTTCACAAATTTTCCCAAGGTACACCCCTTGCACTGATCTGACTGCGCAAGAGTGCCCTTAGGAAGCCCAGTAGAAATCTGCTGCAGTATCTTCAAGGCTCCATGGTGAAGGTGGCCCAATCTCCGGTGCCACAGTTCGCCCTCATCATCCCGGCTCACCACTTCTCCCACCTTGCATGCCATTGCTGTGCAGCCATCTACTTGCAACTGATAAAGGTTCTTGACTCGAACCCCTATCTTTCGGGTCTCACCAGTAGTCTTACTGCGCAGGAAAGCTTTTCCTTCGCTGAAGACCACATCATACCCCTTGTCTTCCAACATCGCCACAGAGATCGAGATTCTTCATCAATCCTGGAACATGCAAAACTTCCTTCAATAGAAAGGGTTACCGGACTCCCTCTTAGAGGTAGTAAATTACCGATACGGTCGCACTATATCTACCATCATCGCCCATCTCGATGTGCACTCCAAGATCTTTTCCTCCGGATACGAAAACGGATCTCGATCTCCTTTCATGTGAAATGATGCACAACATCCAGAAACATACTCATCCCATCACACTTGAGACCCGGCTTATGTGATCGATTGAAAAATCCAATTCGGAAATTTGGGAGGGCGGTGCCTCTCCCATTGCGGATCCGGCGGCCCTTCTTATTTTTCTTCTTATGCGGACAATTTGTGGCATAGTGTCCGTGCTGGTGATAGTGAAAACACTTCACCTTGGACATGTCTTGCTTCTTGCCTTTCGCACCAGACTGAGAAGCTTTCTTGCTCTTCCCCTTCTTTGCTTTGGTAGCCAAAGCGCAATTTTCTTCATCAGATGCCTTTGATGAAGATCCGTCCCTGGTATTCCTCCTTATCTCCTCCTGCATGAGATCCGCCCAAAGTCGCTCCCATCCCGGCAACTTCTCCCGACCATTGACAGAGTCCTGATAGGAATGCCAACTCTTCGGAAGACCAAGGAGAGCCAGGTCCACCAAGTCCTCTTCATCGAAAGTCACCCCCACACTTCCCAGCTCATCTCTGAATTGAGTGAACTTCGTGAGGTATTTGGCAATACTATCGCCTTTCTCCATCTTAATGTTTCTGAGTTTATCTTTGAGTGCCAGCTTCCTTTGGTCGCTCTTTCTCTGGAATAGATCTGTCAACACTTTCCACATCAAATATGGAGAAGCTTTTCCATGCAGGCTGGATCCAATGTGATCCTTTACGCCCTCCAACAGAATCCTTCGACATTTCGCCATCTTCTTTTGCCAAGCTTCGACTTCAGCAGGATTAGTAGGCTTTTGGAGATCCATATCAACGAACTCCTTCAGCCTGTTATCTTCTAATACCGCCTCCATCCGATCTTTCCATGCAACATAATTCGAACTTCCTTCAAGGGCATATTCGAGTCGCAAACCGTTGAAAGACATTTTCAACTCTGGCACAAAGAAAACAATCTGCTGCAAAATTTGAATTCCAAGCTCAAAACTCAACTGCTTCTGGATCTGTGAGAACAAATTATTTCTAACACAGAGATTGATTGTATGGGCATTTACTGGATATATCACCTTTCAGAGAAAGGATAGATCCAGAGGCTACCTGGCCCGATACAGACTTTGTCTACTGAAATAATATTGTAATCACTGCAATAGATCCCGATGATCAATTCGCTCTGATACCATGTATAAATTTGCTGAATAATGAAGATTTATCCACTGAGATTATCCTGATCATACACTAATTCGAATTCATGTATAACACATAACCTCTTCTACAATCGATCATCAATATGCGGAAATAGAAATAGTCGTATGCGCACATAAACACAATATGTAATGGGGAAAGCTTATAGCTGAAAACCCCCAGCTATTTTGTATATTATAATAGAAGAGAACATGTAACAATCTCAGTACAATACTCCTCACAAGTACTCAGTATTGTCTCCAAAATTTACACACAAACTAGCTCAGTTTTGAACAAGTCACAGGTTCAAAACTCATCCACTAATTGCCTGCCTCTATTGTACAATCCAAGTTGGTTGAATGAGAGATCCAAGTTCGAATCTCCTTGGCTTCAACTGTGCAATCATCATTGGAAATATCCTCCAATGCTTGTGCAAATCTCATGCACAACTCATGTCACAACTAATAGCAAACTCACCCTTTCATCTACCTCTTCCACTGGTCTTCACTGAACTGTCCATGCACTGCAGTGAACTGATGTGTTCTTCAGTTGAATAATGAGTTAATAATTAGTGAATTAAATAATATTTAATTCACTCCACTCATCAACAGTGTATTAACCAGTTAAAATAAACACAACTAGTTCAACTAAGTTAAACCGAACACAACTCCACCAACTGTCTCATCAACTCCACCACACTCTGCCACTGAAGTCCTAACTGATGTCAACCATGCATGAGCTCACCAAACCCTTAGGAATAGCATAATTCCTTTTTTCAGGTGCATGGGCCACATATGTAGCTCCAACTGAAGTGCTGTAAGAGAATAAACTGAAGTTTAGAGTCCAAATATTATTAAGGGTTAATAATATTTGACTGACCTATTTTTAGACAGGCAGTCTAAAAATAGACTTCGAACTGTATGTCTAAAAATAGAGGTCCATCTATTTTTACCAACTCGACCAATCATCCAAGAATAGCATACTGCAACTCCTAGACCATGCTCCATATGTCTAAAAATAGACATAGTCTAAAAATAGACTTTGCGCCAAAAATAGCCTGCGGGCCCACTTAGTGAAGGCGACTTCATTTCACTAAGCTCCATCATCTTGTTGCATTTTCAATAGTAGAATTGATGATTTTGTTTTCGACATGATGTCATGAATGTTGAACCGACGATGTTATGTTATTGTTCATGTATTGTGTGTGCACTCTTTTTTACATATTGTACATATTCCGTGTACCTTTCTTGTTTATGACTAGGTCATATGTGGGCCATGCTTCTGTATTGTATGTGTGTGCTTATGTATGCTAAATGTGCATGGGTCAGTCATGACGGGTTATATGTTCTTTATGTTCATGAATGTTTCATGTTTGTGATTGTGTATGGTCAAGTTTGCATTGGTGTGAATTTGGTATGGTCATGCATGAATGACTAGACTCCAACTGTGATGGCATTTATATGTTTATATACCTAGACATTATATTCTTACATGTTGTCATAATTATATCTATACATGTATTACACGGAATGTTCGATCTTTCCGGAAGTATCCTGCCCAAATTATGCTAAGGTACATCGGTTTATTTTTATTTGGTTTAGCTGACATATTATGATTGGCAGGAAGAAAGATGTTATGAAATTAGCTCCAAAAATAGAATAAAAGAGATATCAACACCTCATAAATAAGCCATTTCAAGGGGGAAACATCATTTACATTACATAAATGAGCAATTATTGGATGATACAAATGAAAAAACCTTATTCTATATATAGGATTCTATGGGGTCACAATATAATCCTAGCCAACCTAACAATAATAATGTAAGGGCACAATAATAACAATATGGGGGTTACAAGGGTACAAAAATAACAATAAGGGGGATACACTAAGAACAATAAGGGACAACTCTAGTAATATAGGGACCTAACATGCCCCTCTCCCTTAAAAAAGTGTTTTCCTCAACGCTTGACTAGCTCTATATGCTTCTGTATAAAATTCTCATCCTCCCATGTAGAATCTTCAGTGGGTAAGTTCTTCCACTTGATGAGATACTCCAAAATTGATCGATTTCGTAGTTGCCAAGTTCTTATTTTTGTGATGGCTTCAGGTTCCAATATGATTTTTCCTTCCTCATCAAGTTCTGGAAATATTGTTTGAACTGGAAATTTTTTAATTATAACCTTCTTTAAGCATGAAACATGGAAAACTGGATGCACTCACAAAGAAGAAGGAATATCCAATTTGTATGCCATAGTACCAATCTTTTGTAACACCTTGTAAGTACCATAGTACTTTGGAGATAATTTATTATCCTTCTTAGCTTGCTTGACTGACATTTGTTTGTATGGTTGTAGCCATAAAAATACCTAGTCTCCTACATCAAAACATCTCTCACTGTGATGTTGATATGCGTGTTGTTTCATTTGATTTTGTGCCAGATTTAAGTTATCCTTTAAGGGTTGGAGAACTTGTTGTTGATGCTCGATGTGATATTCCACTGCTTGAACCTTATTATTTTCTCTTAAATATGATGTGATTCATGGTGGATGATATCCATATATTGCCATAAATGGGGTCATTTTTGTTGGAGTATGGAAGGAAGTGTTATACCACCATTCTGCCAGAGGTAACCACTTGACCCATTGTGTTTTTTTATCATATACAAAACAATGAATATATCCTTCCAAAAAAAAATTCACTAGATCATTTTAACAATTGGATTCAGGATGATAAGATGAGATATGAGCTAATTGAGTACCAAAATAAGAAAATAATTTTGTCCAAAAATTTCCAGTAAAAATGGGATCTTTGTCACTTACCATAATCTTTGGGTTTCGATGTATCTTTTGAATTACTTCCATAAAAGCAACATGAACTGTAGTTGCTTTAAATGGATGAGATAATGAACAGAAGTGGGCATACTTGGTAAGTCTATCAACTACCACCATGATAACACTCTTTTCTTTAGACTTAGGTAAACCTCTAATAAAATCCATTGAAATCTCCTCCCAATGTTGACTTGGAATGGATAAAGGTTGTAGAAGACCCAGGGTCTTAATTGTCTCAACTTTATTTTGCTTGCAAACCAAACATTCTGCCACAAACTTTTGAATATCAGATTTAAGGGCATCCCAAAAAATTTATTTCTTCACCCTATGGTAAGTTTTTTAAAATCTTGAGTGTCCTCCTAAAGGAATAGTGTGCAATTCCAAAATAATATTTTCTTTTAGTTGGGAATTCTTACAAAGATATAAGCTATCTTTGTACCATAATGAATCATTTTTTGAAATAAATGCATCAGATGTTCTAGGATATTGCTGTAACTTTTGAATGGGTTTCCACACTTCTTCTTCCTTCTTCCATTCATCCCTTGCTTCGATTATCCAAACTGGTTGGCTAATAGAAATGGCACAAAGAAATTCTTCCACCTCTTCATCCTCTCTTGAGAGTGCATCTATACCACCATTTAGCTTCCTTTTTTTGTAGATGATTTCAAAGTCATAACCCAACATATTTGTGACCCATTTTTCTTGATCTTCTGAAGATAGTCTTTGTTCCAAAAAGTTTTTAAGACTATCATGATCATTTTTTACCTTGAAATGTCTTCCCATTAGGTAAGGTCGCCATTTCTTCAGTGCTTGTAGTATTGCTAGCATTTCCTTCTCATATATAGAATTATGTAAATATTTTCCTTTTATTGGATGACTTTCAAAAGCAATGGGTCTTCCTTCTTGCATTAAAACAACACCAATTCCATTTTATGAGGCATCACATTCCACAAGAAAGGTTTTTGTGAAGTTTGGCGTAGCTACGACCAGTGCTAGGCACATTTATTCTATAAGATGTTCAAAGGCCTTAGTTTCTTCAGGAGTCCATGAAAATGCATATTTATTCAACAATGTTGTTATAGGTGCTGCTATTCTCCCATAACTCTTAAAAAACTTGTGATAATACCCTATTAACCCGGGAAATCCTCACAACTACTTTATGGTTGTTGGGACTTTCCATTCCTTAATGGATTTAATTTTGTTAGGGTCTACCTCAAAACCCTCATGAGATACAATATGGACCAGATATTTGACATCTTGTACTCCAATCAAACATTTGGATGTTTTTGCTTATAATTGTTTCTCCTCTAATAGTTTGAGCACCTTGTCAACATCTTGAACATGATCTTTCCAAGATCTGTTGTAGATTAGTATATCATCAAAAAATACTAACACAAAATTTCTACGGAAGGGTTTGAACATGTAATTCATCAACCCTTGAAATGTAGAAGGTGCATCGGTAATGAAAAATGGCATGAAAAAAATTCATAATGACCCTCATTAGTTTGAAATGCAGTTTTCAGAATACCTTCATTATTCATTCTAATTTCCTGATATCCTGAACGAAGATCCAACTTGGTTAAACAAATTTCTCTATGTAATTCATCCAATAATTCATCAATCACGGGAATGGAAAATTTATCTTTAATAGTGAGCTTATTGAGCCCCATATAATCTGGACACATGTGCCATTATAGATCCTTCTTGTGCACCAATACTACTGGAGCAGAGAAATAACTTTTACTAGGTTGAATTATACCAGCCTCTAGAATTTATGCAATAATCCATTTGATTTCTCTCTTTTGGAGATATGGATATTTGTAAGGCCTGATGTTTGGAGGAACACTCCTTGGAATTGAATGAATAGCATGATCATGATCATGAATAGGTGAGAGTCCTTTGGGAGTTTCAAACACCTTGGAATGATTGTCCAAGTCCTTTTGGATATTTGTAGAAATAGATGATTTTGATGTTGAAACTTCTGGTGAGCATAATTGTGCAATTATGCCTCGTTGTTATTTATTCAGAAAATTTGTTATTAAATTAGAGCTTATTATATTTTCGGACTTCCCTGTGATACCCCGTAATTTGACATCCTTTCCTTTCAAAAAACAAATTCAAGAAAAGTTCTTGAAAATTAAAAGCTACCGTTCCCAAATATTGTAACCATTATACTCCTAGTACAACATCATCACCTCCCATTGGAATGGAAATAAATGGACTATTCAATAGATATTCCACCATGGTTAGCTTAATATTATGGCATTTTCTAGAGAAATTTATAGTTCCTCCATTTGCAACCATCACTTGACATTCTGGTGCTGGGTATAGGAATAAATTCAATTCCTTGGCTACCTTACAATGAATAAAATTATGGGTACTACCCAAACCAATGCACACTATTACCTTTTCTTATTGATATGTTCTTCCATCTTAAGAGTTTGAGGAGTGGTAATTCCTTGAAATGCATTACACGATATGTTCAGACTCATTTCTTCTTTATGTAGGGTTGGTTCCTGGTGTATATCCTCTTTTTTTGAATTTTCTTGTTCATTTTATTCCTCCTCTTCACAATCTATGTAAAATAATTTCTTCTCAGCACACTTAGTACCTTTAGTGTATTGTTATCACAGCTTTAGCAAGGCCCTTTTGCTATTTTTACTTCCAATTTTTGTGGTGTCAACCTTGTTGGTTGTGGAAGTCTAGGAGTAGAAACACCTCTATATTTATGGATGTGAGTGGTAGGATTCCTTGTTGCCATAATTTTACATTCAATTTTTCCTGCCAACTCGAATGCCTTCTCCAATGAATTAGGTTCCCAAAGGATAATTTCACATTGGATGTTATCCTTTAAAGTCCCTATGAAGACATCAATACTTTTTTCCTTTGGAATATCATTTAATGATTATATTTAATTTTTTGAAGTCCTCAATGTGCTCCACCACTGAACCGTTTTTTTTGTGATTTATCAATTGCCTAAGGAAGGTGGTTCTTTTTGTATCCTCATAATCTGTTATCGTTTCCTCCATAAAAATTGACCAAGTGACAATTTTTTTATGGGAGAAAAGACATCGATACCATACAAATGTATTTTTTTCTAAATATAAAGTTGCAATGCATATATTTTTTGCGTTTTACACATTATTGAGATCAAAATGTTACTCCATCTGTAGTATCCATGTTATGGGATCCTTGTCATCAAACTTCCTCATATCGATCTTTGGAATATGGTAGGTTTTCCATCCAACATTCAAGTTTATGAAATCACAATTAAAATTTATTTTTTTCTCATCATTAGTTTCCTCTACTATCTTTTCGCAATTAGGAATCATTTCCTGTATTAGCTTTGTCAAGCCTTCTATGTGCGCTTTTATCTAATTCTTGATGTCTTCCATTTTTTCTTCCATGTCATTATTCAAACCAACCATATTAGCTTCCCCACCTTTGCTCAAACCATCCATATTAGGTTCCATGCCCTTGTTCAAACCATCCATCTTGGCTTCCATGCCTTTCTTCAAAACTTCCATTTCATTTTTTGTTGCTCTTTGCGAGAGCGAAATTTGGTGCACTTAATGTTGTAATTTTAATATATCATGTTTCACTTCTTCATCTTCATCAGTCATAGTAGAGTAATATGAGGACTTAGTGGGTGTTGTATTATTTTTAGGGGGATTTTTATAACACAATACTGATACCTATGCTTCAATATGCCCTTGGAATCACTTCAAACTGATTTTTCAAACAAGACTTCTTCAATTTGAAAAATAATACACACCTTTTTCTTGCTTTTGAGGAGCTAGATACTGAAATTGAATTATCTTTGTGATTTTGGATCTTCAATATCTGAAATTTTTTCTTCTAGTAGCCCTCTTAATATTCTTTCGAATGTCACAGTTTTGACCTAATTTGGATGCTTCAAGGAAAATTTATGCTCAATCTCCCACAATGACCTAAATATGGTTTGGTTTAGTAGAGCTAACTTGTACAGTGTGCCAGGTGTCACCGTCTCCTCCTTCGGCTTTGAAATTGATACACAAGATACTACAGTCCATTTAATTTCGACCACTTGTTACAAAATTCAAATCCGATGCTCAGAGAGAGAGAGAGTTATGAAGATTTTCCCAAAGTCACCTTGTTTAGATGAAATTTGAGGGTTTGTAAAAACCCTACATTCCACAGATCATATCTCCGAACATATTGCGAACCAAGATATGAATTTTTTACACAACGTTCCTTCGCATGATACAAATTTTAGCATCTGAACCTTAGTAGAAACAATGTTATAGCGAAAATTCCACGATGACCTGTTTGGAGTAGTGAAACCCTAGAATCCAAAGCTCTGATAGAAACTATTATGAAACCAACTCCAAAATAGAAGAAAAGAGAGATCAACACCTTAGAAATAAGCCACTTCGAGGGGGAAACCTCCTTTCCATTACATAAATGAACAATTCTTGGATGTTACAAATGAAAAAACCTCCTTCAATATATAGGAGTCCATGGGATCACAATATAATCCTAGCCGAAATAACAACAATAATGTAAGGGCGCAATAATAACAATATAGGGGTTATAGGGGTACAACAATAACAATAAGGGGGCTACGTTTACAACAATGATAGACAATAGTAGTAATATAGGGACCTAAAAAAATATCAACATGGATAGAAAGGTGGTATACTACAATGTCTCTCCATATGAGTCATATGAGCAGCATGGTGGGAAATATTATGATTTGGCAAACACATTGAGAAGCCAAAAAGAATAGATAAGGAGTTGTAAGGCATACAATGAGAGGATCATACAGGCACAAGAGAAACAAGAAGAGGTGAATGCTTACTTCTTCAAAGCTTGTCAAATTTATAGAAACAAGGGCCATTATAAATGAGTTATGGACATGAGGATAGCACCAATGGGGAATATGGTAGTGGGTCTCCTGGTAGACACAAGTCAAATATATCGTACACAGTGAGAGATGGCAGGTTGTTGGACACTCGAGATAGGCTCAATGATGAGTACAGGTATCATTTGAGTTATGTTTAAGATGGACATCATGACCGTCAACGGTATCATCCTTATAAAATGAGTGTCGGGGACTAATTTCTAGATGATTTTAAGAAATCAAAACCACCTACTCTTCATGGATACTTGAAGACAACAGAAGATGTAGAGGCTTGGATACTTGGTATGAAAAAATTCTTTGAGTTTCATGAGTGCACTGGTAGCATGAAGGGCCATAATTTCTATCTTCAATTTGAAAGGTAATATGTGAACTAGGTCAAATAAATAAGAATAGAGGACTTGACTAGGCATGAGTTCAATGAATGTTTCAAGAAAAAATACTTTTCAGAGAGGTATTATGAGAGTAAGGCCAAAGAGTCATATGAGGTAAGAATGGGATCTATGACAGATGAAGAGTACACCAAAAAAATTTTGGAGCTATTGAGGTATGTGACATATCCTTTTGATGAGGAGGCTAAAGTTAAACGGTTTTTTAGTGGTTTTCCATTAGAATTTAAAGATCAAATTGAGTATGATGAGCCTCAGTCACTTGAGGAAGTCATTGGTAATTTGAAGCATTTCTATGAACAGTAAAAGAATAAAAATGAGTCTCATTAAGGATGGAAAGGAAGGGACAGAGGTAAATGGCAGCCTAAGAGAGAAAAAACTTAGCATGTAGATGAGAAAGAAAACATGGCACCAAAAAATAAGTTTAATGTAGCTGGAAAGGGACACAGGCGATAAAAACAAGATAGATGACATTAGAAACATAGAGGTAGTGGTATGGGACAGTTAGAGTGTTGGAAATGCGGTGAGGAGCATCTTAAGAGGGATTTTCCACATAATCAGGGAGGTAGGCCTAAGATATACAATGCACATGAGGCAAAGAATATTGGGGAGGTTGGGGAGAGAATTCCTTGCATTTATGAAGAAATGGAAAACATACAGGTGGATCACCATGCATCTATAATCGATATGAACAATAAGCTTTTTGATGAAGTTATTTATATTTTGATTGATCATGGATGTATTTATAGCTATATTAATCATCATTTGGTGGATATGTGTATTTTGAATAAGGAAATGCATGAAGAATCTTGGTTAGTGCATTTGGCAACAACTACGAAGCAAAGAGTTCACCATAGGGTGAGATCTTGTGCATTTGAGTTGAATGGTATGCCTATAACAACACACTTGAGCATATTTCCATTGGGTCCCTAAAATGTGCTATTGGGTGTGGATTGCTTATGTCTTCATAGGACTGAGGTAGATTGCTATGATAAAGCTATAAAATGCTTGGATGAAAGTGGGGAACCAAGAGTCTTACAAGGAAATCAGAAAGCCACATTAGTTAGGATGGTGACAACTATGTAGTCCAATCGCAGTCCAATGAAAGGATGTGTTATATTTTCAGTTCATAAATATAATGAAGAAGGTAAGGAAGTTGAGGATGCAGATGTGTTGAACAAGTATCCAGTTTTGCAGTAGTTTCCGGATGTATTTCCAGTAGATATTTCAGATTTGCAACCTCATAGGGTAGTAGACTTCTCTATTCATGAGGTCGTACTAGGGGTAGCTCAAACATCCAAATCACCTTACAAGATGAGTACACCAAAGCTAGTAGAGTTAAAATTACAGTTGAAGGAAATGTTGGACAAAGGGTAAATTAGACCAAGTGTAGCTCCATGGGGTGCACCGGTGTTATTAGTAAAGAAGAAATATGGCACTCTTAGACTATGTATTTACTACAGACAACTGACAAAGTGACCGTCAAGAATAGCTACCCACTACCGAGGATTGATGATTTGTTTGATCAGGTGAAGGGAGCAGTAGTTTTCTCTAACATTGACTTGAGATTGGGATATCATCATGTATGGATCAAAGAGCAGGACATATACAAGACTTCATTTAGGACCATCTATGGGAATTGTGAGTTTTTTATAGTTCCATTTGGTTTGAATAATTCCCCATTTACATTCATGTGTTTGATGAACAATGTGTTGCATCACTAATTGTACAAGTTTGTGATTATTTACATTGATGATATATTGGTGTATTCTAAAAATGATGAGGAGCATGTAGCTAATTTGGCAGCAGTACTAAGGTTGTTGAGAGAGAATAAGTCATATGCTAAGCTTAGAAAATGTAGTTTCTTTCAGACTAAGGTACACTACTTGGGGAATGTTGTCTCCAAGGAAGGCATTCTAGTAGTTTCAGAAAAGATAAGGACCATCATGGAGTGGGTAGCTCCTAAGATCATAGATGAGATGTGATAATTCAAGGGACTAGCATGTTACTACATGAAGTTCATCGAGAAATTATCACAGATCGCTTATTTGATTACATCATTACAGAGAAAATGTAAGAAGTTTGACTGGACAAAGGAGCATGAGTTCAGTTTTGAGCAACTCAAGTAATTTTTGACACATTCTCTACTGTTAAAGATTGCAGATATGGACACAGAGTTTCTAGTGTGTACATATGCTTGCAAGAGACGACTTGGTGGGGTCCTTGTGCTGGATGGAAAGGTGATATGATATGAGTTGTGGAAGCTAAATGGACATGAGAAAAAGTACCCGACACATGGTCTTGAGCTAGTAGTTATCCTTCACGCACTGAAGATGTGGAGGCGTTATCTTCTTAGCAGTCGGTTTATAATTATGAGTCATCACATTAGGTTGAGGTACTTGTTTGATCAGCTGAATTTGAATGACAGGCAAGAAAGATGGTTGGAACAATAAGTGAGTTTGATTTTGAGATTAGCTATATCAATCGGAAGGAGAACAGGGTTGTATATGATCTTAGCTGGAAGGTACAAGTAAATCACTTAGCAGTGATGAGATCCTATGGGACATACTCACATGATAGGATCTTGTAGGTATGTCAACTGGATCACAAGTACATGGAGATTGTGCACAGGTTGCAGCAGATTATAGCCATAGGTGTTGGTATACGTACATGTATAGTTACAGGTGTTGGTAAAGGTAAAGGTAAATGTATAGGTATAGGTATAGATGGTACAGGTATAGGTATGGATGTTGTTACACATATAGGTATATGTACGCGTTTACAATATTTGTATTATCGTATTACTGCAGATGGATTGGTCATATTTAGAGACAGGATATATTTACCCGACAACAATGAGCTTAACAAGGTGATTTTGAGTGAGTTTCACACGAAACAATATTTGGGTCACCCACGCTACCAGAAGACTTTGAATGTAGTGAATAGATTATATTATTGGCCAAATCTAAAGAGGGATGTAACAGATATTGTATCCATATGTTAATATTTTTAGATTGTTAAGGCATAGTTAAAACATCCAGGTGGGTTGCGACAGCCAATTGTGATTTCAGAGTTGAAATGGGATGTCATTTCCATGGACTTCATCACAGTTTTCCCTAGGATATCTAGGCAGCATTATTTTGTTATTTTTGTTGTGGATAGGTTCACAAAGGTTGCACACTTCATTCCAGCGAAGACTCCGTACTCAACTAGTGATGTAGCACAAGTGTTTATCTGAGACATATTTAGATTGCATGGTGTTTCGAAGAATATTATGTCCGATAGGGATGAAAATTTCACTTCCAAGTATTGGAATCAGTTATTTGTAGGTTTGGGGACCGAGTTTGCCTTTGGCACAACTTATCATCCATAGACAGATGGGAAGACAGAGAGGGTCAATAGGATACTAGAGGATATGTTGATGATGTATGTGTTGGATCATCAACGCAAGTGGGAAGAATATCTTCCACTGATAGAGTTTGCCTACAACAATGGATTCTAGTTGTCATAGAGGATACATCCATTTGAGGCTATGTACAGGTGAAGTTTCAACACTCTTATCAGTTGGAGTGATCTGGTTAATAGGGTACTAATTAGACCAGAGATGTTGGCAGAGATAGAACATGAAATGTAGGTGATCAAGAAGAACTTGAAAGAAACATGGGATAGGAAGAAGAGTTTGTAGACGACAACAAGTTGTTCAAGGAATTTCAGGTTTGGGATCAGGTGTACTTGTGAATCAAGCCTAAGAAGAGCTTCGTGTGGGTTGGAACATTTTCCATGTTGGGACCATGCTTTTGTTGATCCTTCAAGATCATTCATAGGATCAGACTAGTGATTTATCGACTTGCACTTCCTTCTACAGTGAAATTCCATGATGTTTTTCACATATATTTTCTTAAAAGTAATGTTAAATATGTTTATCATGTGATTGAATGGTCTGTATTACAGGTGGAACCAAATGGAAAATTCATGTCTGAGCTTTAGTGTATATTATAGAAAAAAGTGCTCATGCTCCGGAACCGAACAATATAGCAAGTTAAAGTGCAATGGAAGCACTTTGGGCATGATGAAGCTACATGGGAGATTATAGATCAATAGACCTAGTTTCCTCTAAGCAGGTTGAGACCTAAAATTTTATCTTTTGACATGCTTTTGTTTATAAATAAAAAATAACAAAACTCTACTAAATTTACAAATATATATATAATAATGATTATGAAAATATATATCTAAATTTTTTGATTTTAAAACATATAATTTTTGTGAAACTAATATATAGAAATAATAATATAACTTTATAGTCATATTGGAAAATAACAATTATAATATAACTTTAAAGTCATATTGGAAAATAAAATAATACAATGTAATAAAACATTTTTATTGTTAAAACCATGAAAACGTTTTCTTAAAATAAATTATATATACTCTATCTTTTCAAATTTAAGTATTTAAATATGAAATCAATCCATACTTGTTATTTATAGAATAAGGAGGGAAGAACGTATCTAAATTAAATATTACAAGGCAGTTTCTCAACAATCTAAATTAAATTCTTCTGAATGACGCAATTACTCACTCAATAATTTCAGAGAAACCCAATCTACACTTCAAAGTTCTGTAGCCCAATCTATACTTTAACGTCAATGGTTAAATGGAAAAACAAGGATGATATTTACATCCATTTCATCCCCATTTCATACTAGCTGACAAAAATGTCAACGATATGGTAGAAATCGTACTTCTTGACAACCAATTTTCTTCATAACTGTAACTTGAAAAACTGAGAAGAAAAATATTGACTGGGATAATTCCTTTTAAATTCAATTGGGGTTATCTGAGAAGAAAAGATATTGACTTGGATTAATCTTTGAAGGGTTATCAGGGATGAGTTGAAATGATATTCGTAATTTTGTTTCACTGTGCAATTTTGTTCAAAATATACTAGAGAGAGGTATAGAAAGGTTTGGGGAATCTTTTTCCTGAGAAAGATTTCACATTTAAAAAGTTTAGAAAGGAGGAAATCTGTCTTCAGTGATTTGAGGGGAGTAATATAATAAGTGCTTTAATTTTAGTTGTATTGTTTGTGTGTACAGAAGATGTTGAGGGGGTGAGGATGTACAGTGTAATTAGAATATTGAAACTTATGGTTGGAAAATGATGATAAATTTTGGATTTATTTATTGAGGGGGAGAAATGTTTTGGACAGTTAAAATTGGTTGGAATTTAGGCAAACTAAAATTTTAAGAATTTTTGCAGTGGCAGTATTTGAGTCATGTTTTTAATAGTGGAAATGGATTCAGCATCATCAAAAATCTTTAGCACACCCAAAATATTGAAGTTTAATAATTATAACCTTTATTTACAAAAATTCCTGTCTAATTTTTTAAAATATTAATAGAATTTCTATCAAGACAAAAAAAATTTCTAACATAAATTTTTACATAGTAGAATAGAATTTCACAACTAGACATTTGGAGCTTGGGTGGATTTTGAACATTGAATGAAGATATTACAATTAAAAGTATAATATTTTAATAATAATAAAAACACCCTTTTATATTGAGAATTAAGTAGGGTATTAAAACTTATTCTTTGAAGATGATGATAAATTTTGTGGTTGCGGGCTTTCACAACTAAAGGTATTTGGAGCTTGGGTGGCTTTTTGGTATTGAAGATATTAAAATTAAGAGTGCAATATTTTAATATTTAAAAATATATATATATTATATTGAGAGGTATTATATTATAAGTAGATTGGGATGCATTATATTATGATTAATTTGAGTGAATTATATATATAATAATTAGTAATTTATTTAATTTTGATGGAAAAACTAATCAATTTTTTAGAAATATATTTTTAATTTTTATTATCAAACAAATTAATTATTTATAATACAAAATATAGTATTTCATGATATCTAAAACCTCCAATCATTGGACCACATAACATTACAACCATAATATTTTAGGTAAAAGTAAAAACAAATGAAATAGAAAAACATGTGACACAACATTGCTTAAAGAAAAAACTTGATGTTGAAAATCATCAAAAACATACCTAAAAATATGACTTAAAAAGATATTTGGAGCTCCACTCTCAAACCCAAATTCACTAAGCTACTTCCCCATTTGACCCTTGCTACACCAATTGAAGTGCATATGCATACACATTGCACATTATGTTAGTAAAGTTAGTATAGTAGTAGCTAAAATATTATTATTGAATATTTTTAATAATATATTAACATTAAATCTCACTAATATTAACATTAATAGTTATATAATATTAGTTACAATTAGGGGAAGCATGGTGATTTCGAGCAATGAAGAATAGGTTTTTAAGTTTTGGGGACCTAGGGTTTGACGCAAGAAGGAAACCCTAGCTGCATGGATGAAATCAGTGGTCAAACCTATGTCAAAACCTTGCACACACATGGCATTAGATAGGCACATATCAAGATTCATACAGTTTGCAACTTGTTGGAGGCATTTTCATGTAACTAGAAGGAGGGTAAAACACTTTTTCTATTATGTTTTTTTAGCACCCATCTCGTCCGGTATTTTACCAGGTGATAGGAATAGTGAGCGAAGTTTTTTTTTTATTACTCACTTAGGCAGGGGAAATGGTCAACTCTAGAGATTATGTCGACTTGGAGCCCGAGCGAGAAGATATTATATTAGTTTGGGATCTTGAGCCAACTAATAAAAACTTGTACAAGGTAAGGTTACCATTTAGATCCAAAGCTAGAAAAAAGGGTCTATTGGAGTGCAAACAAAAATATCAATGTTTTTTATGGTTTTCAGAAAAAGGAAAACCCATCTCTACCTCAACAACACTCTAAGATTCCAATAAAGGGTTTTTGGATGGAAATGTAACTCCAGCAAGAACAATAGATCTTTCTACATGGATGATGAAAAATATCCTGGAAAGCCCCATAAACTCTTTGGATGTTCTTCTGTGTGTAGTGATTATGGGAGGGCTTGAGGACCTAGTTAAGATCTGTGGGCTATGGAGAATGATGGGCTTAAATCGTGTTTGGTTGAATATATGCATGTTAAATACAAGGGTTTCGTCAAAATATTCGACATATACTTTGCTATTAAAATTTCTAAGAAGAAGAGAGAGGATGTGATAAGCCATCCCCTACAGACTGTTTTCCAAAAATGTTTGAAAGGGAAGGAAAATAGTCTCAGTAACCTGGTACTGAATGCCAGAGAAATCCATGGATTATATGCATAGGTAGAGAAGGTATGATGTAGAATCATCATCTAATAACATGTGGGGTTTGAGAATGGTGAAGGAATGTAGTTCAGTATTTTGGGGGCTTCGGTGGGGGTTTCAACTTTTTGACCAAAGAATGAGGGGAGAAATATAGAAATTTCGGAGATTATAGAAAAATGTTTTGATAGAAAGTCATATTGGGAATATAATTGAAGTGAAGGCTCCAAAACATGGAGTGAAAATATAACTGCAAGTTCTTGATAAGGGAAATGGCTAGCCTTTAGGTTTAAATAGGAAGAAAGGAAAACGTATAATAAAACCAATGGAGAACCCTAATCTAGTCCTTGCAGTTGACATCCAAATTGATAAGGAAATGGAAACTTCAGAACTCATCATTATTGGGAGAGAAAAGGGAAGACATTACTCGACGAATTTCATTGGAGAATGTATATCAAAGTCTTGGAAGGGGCCACTGGAAAATTATTCAAAGGTGATCGTCTTGGTGCGAGTGTGGTTTATGGTCAGATTTAATAAACAGGAAGATCTTAAATGGGTTCTTGAGCAAAATTGGTGGTTAATGATTTTTCCAATTTTGTACAGGAAATGGATGTTGTTATTTGATGCAAACATATAAAAACTCAAGGAGATACTAGTCTGGGTCTGGCTACCAGCCTTGCCTCCTCAAATATGGACAAAAGATGTTTTTATGGTGATTGGGAAAAAATTGGGGATTTTTTTTGAAGAAAACATGTCCTTCAGGGAGACCGAGAGAAAAATTGTGCCTCAAATCTTGGTAAAGTTATATCCAAGGGAGGGGCTCACAGAAAAAAATGAATTACACCTATAGTGGTACTCGAACACTCAGATAATTAAATATGAGGAGATTCTCTTTCGATGCCATTGATGTCACAAACACGGCCATTTGGCACAATATTGTCCCCTGAGATTTTGTAGAAGAAGGAGACAAAGGGGAGTCCAAGAGATGAAGCTCTGAAAAATGTAGAGGAGGTAGAAAGAAATAAAAATTATAAAGTAGGGGAGAAGTGGGATTTTTGTCTAGATCTAATAGATTTTGAAGAACCTTAGAACCAGTTGCTTGAATTCCAAGATGTATATGGGAACGATCGATGACTTGAAGCTAAAGAATATATTGAAATCATCGATGCTCCTCCCAATATTGGGGGGATTTCTTTACCTCCTCCTTCCTCTTTAACCTCATCTTTCCAGTCATTACTTGATGTTTTTCTAAGACCTATTCTGTCCACACTGTAATTTTCATATTTTCCTCTTGTTTGTAGTCTATCTTTTGATTTGGATAGTATCATCACAACCATCCCTTCCCTTAACACTTATGTGTTTTCCTTGACCATTCCTAAGCCAACTTCCTCCCCTTTTTCACCCTCTTTGGCCTTACATTATAATTTGTGTCCTTGAGATAGGAAGGATCTCTCCTTAGCCCCCATAGAAGGTCTAGGTGGAATTCATGGGCCTCTGAAATCAAGGAAGAATAGAGATAGGAAATCTAATTTATCAAAGGCCCAAATTCAAGCTAAACACAATATATAAAATGGTAAAAAACTCTCTCTAAAAGGGGCACTTTGAGAGGTGCAATACCCTATTCTGGGTTATAAAGGATTGTATTATACTTCAATATTAAAGGGTTTTCTAGCAACTTTAAGAAGCTAGCGTTGAAAGAAATTTTATAGAATTACGCTTAAAAAAACCTTGGGTTATGGAGAAGTTATGTTGCAATCTCTCAGTAAAATTATGTTGAGTTGGTATTTTGTGACCTCTCATGTGAAGGGAAGATCATGGGATTTAGCCATGGGATTTAAAGATAACAACCTCAGGATTTTAAACTCTTGGTGCTTGGACCTAGTATTTGGCATTGAGGTCTACTTTGTATGAACCTTTCACTCATCAAAATTTATGGCCCGTGTCATTTCAAGGTCCCTTTCTGGAATTCCATTTTATAAAAATCCTTTATGAATGTTCCAAATTTAGTTGTGGGAGGGGAATTCACTTTCTCTATGGGTATGTCTGAACAAGGGGGCGACAAATGCTCAAGTTAATCCGTTGGAATATTTATTTGTGAACAAGTTGATGGCCCGTAAGCTTATGGATATTAAATTGATTAAAAATAGCTCTACTTGGAGGAACATATGCCCGGGTTCAACTAGGGTGGCAAGGAGGTTGGATCTCTTCCTCCACCTTATGAAAATAATATATCTTTTTGGGAAATGGGTAAGGAGTAGAGGAGAATCAAACCATTTTCATTTTATCCTAGAGCTGAAATGGAAAAGTAAGAACCCTGAATCCCTTTTTAAATTCAATCTAGCATGGCTCAAACAAAATATTTTTAATGACTTGGTAAAGGCCACCTGGATTACCTAGGCCCTTGACCAGGACCATTCTATAGCACATCAGTTTATGGAAAATATCAAAAGAATGAAAAAGGCTACTATTACATGGGTAGAAGAAAAAGATAATGGAATAGACTAATTTAAATATCAGTGAATAATTGCTAGAAAAAATGAAAATTCCACATGGAGATCACTATACAGCCTTACCTCATCAATTATCTAAAAGTCACCACCGCCTGTGGAATTGAAATTGCCACACAACCTCGAAAAAATATTATTTTTCTTTTAACCGATGTTCAAATTTTACTCCCAACCATGGCCATGAATAATCAGTGGCGCAGCTGACAAGCTTCATCAAGTTTTTAGCAGGGAAGGATAGCAACAGATCCAAAGAACTAGAGGTGTTTTCACGGAATCCACATAAAATAGAAAACTAAGTACTAGACACCATCCACTGTGTTTCTTTCTCAACCACCACATAGACTTACCTTTTTTCCCGCACAAAACATTTCACAACTTTTATGTTTTACGTGTAAGCCTTTCCATTGTTAAGTTAAATCTCTGCTGATGCGATATTTGGTGGGACCCACTTACCTCCACTGCATTTGCAATCACACACAATCCTTTTTATTCCACCTTTCCTGACCTTTCTGCCTTACCACATGTTATGTTATTCTACAACTGATGCGATATTGGTAGGACCCACCATTTAAGTCGCCCGCAGTTTGCACATTTCAAATTTTATTGTTTAACACTTAAGCCCACCACAAAAATTATTTCTCCATCGATGTGATATTGGTAGGACCCACAACCTCATCACACTTCTCAAGATTTCCCACATGCCTTTTTAAGCCGCCCGCAGAGCACACTTCGCAAGTTTTAAGTTTTACCTTTATACTGCCCGCAAGTTATCGTATTTTATTTGTGATGTGATTGCAAGAGGGGGCATGTGTCAAGCTCAAGAGGATCACACATTTTTCACATTGCAATTTTTTGTGTTTACCCGTAAATTTTCAGAAGTTATGTTATTTACATTGTGATGTGATATCATTATCGCATATCGTAATCGCCAAGATTTAATTTTACCGTCGAATCGCTTGTAGGATATGTTATTTTCTGTGCGATGCGATATGTGCCATGTCACTATCTCACATCGCAGCCCGAAAAGTTTAAAGGATAGCACCGAGAGTTAAAATTTAGATTCGTTGATGTACGCAGATGCGATGTGGACCAGAATCACATTGCATAAAATTTGAAGTTCACGAGTTTGTGTTTTTGAACGTGTTTTTGTGTGTTTTTGTGTCTAAGCAGGAATACGGCCTGCGTGCCAATTAAGTGTAGAAATGGGTCTTTTCATGGCCAAGGAAGATTATTTGTTGAACGTCCATCTAGCATTGAAGCAGCATTGATTAGAATTAGGTTTTCAGGCTTCGGCCATTCTTGTATAAATAATTTAATTTCATTATGTTTTTAAAAGTGATGGAATAGAAAACATAATTTTTTTTCCTCTCCTGTGTTTTTACGCTTTCTTTTTGTCTATGATTATTTAATTTCCGCATTATTTTTGAAGTCTCTATGTTGTGGGGGAAACAAATTTCCTCTACCTGATTATATTCAGAAATTCCAACATGGTATCAGAGTAGGTCTAGGCTCTCAGTAAAAGAACAAGCTCTCTTTACTAAAGAAGCTATAAGATTGATTTTAGAAGCATATTTCTCCAAGAGTGAGAAATTTTCCATTTTACACAGTCAGAATGGCAGCAGCAGGCACAAGCCTAACAATCCCGAACTACCACAGTTTAATGGGAAGAATTATGCTTATTGGGCCATTACAATGAGGGCCATGTTTGCTTCACAAGATATATGGGAATTGGTGGAACAAGGTTTAGAAGAACCAACAGACGCAACAACGTTAGTTGCATTGACAGCAACAAAAAGAGACTTGTTGAGAGATAATAGGAAGTAGGACTCCAAAGCCCTCTTCTATCTCTTTCAAGCAGTACACAAGAGTATTTTCCCAAGGGTTTCATTAGCAAAAAAGTCTAAGGAGGCGTGGAATATTCTCAAGACAACATATCAAGGCATGGAGAAGGTGAAGACAACAAAATTACAAATGTTGAGGAGAGACTTTGAAACTCTCTGTATGAAAGATTCTGATAACGTAGACTCATTCTTCACACATATGATTTGGTGGGTTACCTAGATAAGGTCTCATTGAGAGACACTTGAGGAAAGAATAATAGTGGATAAAATATTGAGAAGTCTACCCTCAATATTTTATGCCATAGTAGTGGCAATAGAAGAGACATAAGATCTCTCACAATTTTTAGTGGATGAACTTCATCGATCCTTAATGTCACATGAAGATAGACTAAAGAAAACAATGAAATCCTCACTGGAGCATGCATTTGAGACATAAATTTCTTTTGGTTGAGGTAGAGGTCAAGGAAGATCAAACTACCGAGGACGAGGAATAAGCCCACAGCGAGGTGGAAGAAACAACCCTACAAGCACAAGTGGAAGTGGCAGCAACCAGAATCAAAACAAAGGCTCAAGCCAGAGTGAAGCACATGGAGATAGGTATGATAAATCCCAAGTCCAATGTCATTATTGTAAAAAGTATGGGCATTATGGCAATGAATGTAGAAAGAAACGAAATGACATGAATAATAGGAAAAATACAAAATTTTCAAAAGAAGATAAGAACCTGAGTAATGTGATTCTAACATGTAATGCATCACAAGAAAAACAAGAAGACATATGGTTCTTAGACTCAGGTTTTAGTAACCACATGACTAGAAACATAGCAATGTTTTCCAATCTAGATGAAAATGTGATGTTTGAAGTGACAACAAGGACTGATAACAAATTCTCTGTCATGGGAAAATGAAGAGTATCAACACTGACAAGGAAGGGAGAAAAGAAATTTGTGCCAGATGTATATTATGTACCTAGCCTGAAATGTAACCTTCTGAGCATTGGACAACCCGTGAACAACGGTTAAAATGTGTTTTTTAAGAATGGTGTGTGCACAATCATGGACATACCTCCAATTAAGTGGGTCATTGTAGAAGTGCGTATGACAAAGAATAGGATGCTTCGACTCAAGCTCAGAATAGACTTGAAGGAATGAGGTGTGGTAGCAACAGTCACACAAGAGGTCTTTCAAGAACAAGTGAAAGACGAAAACTGGTTATGGCATTTGAGATTTTGACATCTCAATTTTTGAGGTTTGAACCTCTTGCATAGAAAAGGAATGGTAAGAGTATTACCGCTCATATAGAAACCAGGAAACCTATGTGAAGGCTGCATCTTAGGCAAACAACATAGAGAGCCATTCCCAACAGGGAAGAGTATAAGGGAAAAGACACCCTTAGAGATTGTCGACTCATATTTTTGTTGAGAAATGCAAATGCCATCTTTAGCTCACAGTCACTATGTCTTGAAATTTATAAATTATTATAGAAGAAAGACATGGGTTTATTTCTTGAAACTGAAGAGTGAAGTGTTTGAAAATTTCTACCACTTCAAAGATCTTGTTGAGAAGCAGAATGTGCACTACATCAAAGTGCTAAGAATTGACAGAGGTGGAGAATATATATCCAAATATTTCCTACATTTCTTTAGGGAGAATGGCATGGACAAGAATTTTACCACAAGATATACACCACAAAAAAATGGTGTTGCAGAAACAAAGAATAGGACTATCATGGACATGGTCAGAAGTATGTTCAAGGTAAAAATTTTTCCAAATGAGTATTTTTCTGAAGTTGTCAATTATGCAACATATATTTTTAATAGACGTCCAACCAAAGTTGTTATGAACAGAGTCCCAGAAGAAGCATGGAGTGGAACAAAGCAATTTTCCACTCACATAAAAGTATTTGGATGTGTGGCATATGCACATATCCTAGTCAACTAAGGAAGAAGTTTGACAACAAGGGGGATAAGTGTATATTTTTTGGATACAGTGATGAATCCAAGGCCTACAAACTCTATAATCCATCAACTAAGAAATTTATAATTAGCAGAGATGTGCAGTTTATTGAAAAAGAAGCTTGGGATGGAAGCTTAGAGAAAACAATGAACGTGAAGACATGTTCGTCTCATGAAGAGCAAGAGGAATTAACATCAGAAAATAATTTTTCCATGGTGGCTCCTCCTCCACCTACACAAGCACAAAAAACAACACCAAAAGCAAGAAACACAAAAGCCTTGAGAAATCAAGGAAGTGCTTCTCCAAGCACACCACGGGGGATCAAAAACTCCCTCTAGTTCAAGTGGAACTCCAAGCACACTAGGAAGACCAAGATTCAGAAATTTGAGTGAAATTTATGAGAAAGAAGCTCATAATAATAATGGTCTGAATTCTTTATTTTCTTTGTATTGTCACGTTTATGACCCAATTCATTTTGAAGATGTAGTAAAAGAAGAAAAATGGATTGAAGCAATGAATGAAGAGATTGGTGCGATAGAAAAGAATGAGGCATGGGTGTTAGTCAACCTCCCAAAAGGTAAAGAATTTATTGGAGTAAAATGGGTCTATAAGACCAAGAGGAATGTTGAAGGCAAGATAGAAAGGCATAAAGCAAGACTTGTTGTGAAAGGCTACAAGCAGCAACACGGAAGAGATTATGAAGAAACATTTGCACCAGTTGCAAGGATGGAAACAGTGCGGAAAATGTTGTCCATTGCAGCACATCAAAAGTGAAAAGTATACCAAATGGATGTGAAGTCAACATTATTGAATGGAGTGTTGGAAAAGGAGGTATATGTTGAACAACCTCCAGGCTATGAAATTAAAGGCCAAGAGCACAAAGTGTGCAAATTGAAGAAAGCTCTTTATTGGCTGAAGCAAGCACTAAGAGAATGGTACAATAGAATTAATGCTTACTTGACAGAAAATGGGTTTGAAAAATGTGATGGTCAACCCACACACTACATTAAAGAAAATGATGGTAAGATCCTTATTTTTGTTTTATATGTAGATGATTTAATTTTCACAGGCAATGAAGTTTCTCTCATTGTTGATTTTAAAGCAGTCATGAAGAGTGAGTTTGAAATGACCGATTTGGGTTTATTGAGATATTTTTTGGAAATTGAAGTAAAGAAAAATGAAAAGGGAATTGTTATTTCCAGATAAAAATATGTTACGGAAGTTTTGAAGAGGTTTAACATGCAGCACAACAAAGCAGTAATAACTCCAAATGTGATGGTGTTAAATTAAGCAAAGAAGATTGCAGCAAGAATGTCTATCCGAGATTCTACAAGAGCATAGTTGGCAGTCTAATGTATTTGAATGCAACTAGGCCTGATATTATGTATGCTGTAAGTTTATTTTCCAGATTCATGGAGACACCAAAGGAGACACATTGGAAAGAATCCAAGAGAATATTTAGGTATGTGAATGGAACAAAGGAGTATGGAGTTCTATACTCCTCAACTGATAATTTGAAATTGATTGGTTACACTTACAGTGATTGGGCTGGAAGTGTAGATGATAGAAATAACACATCTGGGTGTGTGTTTCATTTGGGATCGAGAGCCATTTCATGGGATTCCAAGAAGAAACCAATAGTTGTATTATCAACAGCAGAAGCAGAGTATGTAGCAGCAACAACAACAACCTGTCAAGCTATTTGGATGAGAAGGATGCTAAGAGATTTGTGTCATGAGCAAGACAAAGGAACCACAATTTATTGTGATAATAGCTAAGAAATACCATTGTCAAAGAATTATGTTTTCCATAATAGAACAAAGCATATTGATGCAAAATATCATTTTATAAGAGAATTCATTAACAATGTTGAGATTGTTTTGCAGCATTGTAGGACATAGGAATAGTTTGCTGGTATCCTCACAAAGCCATTAGCATAGAAAATTTTTGAGTATCTCACAAAATGTCTGGGAATGACTGATGGCGGAAGTTGTGATTAAGGGGGAGTGTTGGAGTTTTACTCCCAACCAACACCATGAATATTTAGTGGCTCAACCCACAAACTTCATCAATTTTTTAGCAGGGAAGGACAGCAGCAGATCCAAAGAACTGGAGGCATTTTCATGCAATCCACACAAAACAACAAACCAAGTACCACAGGTCATCCTCTATGTTCAATTCTCAACCACTGCATTGACTTACCTTTTTGTCTGCACATTGCATTTCGCAACTTTTATGTTTTACGTGTAAGCCTTTCAGTTTTCAAATTAAATCCCCATCGATGCGATATCTGGCAGGACCCACTTACCTCCATCGTATTTTCAATCGTGTACAATCCTTTGGTATTCCACCTTTCCTTACCTTTCCGCCTTACTGCATGTTATGTTACTCTACCAGTGATTCGATATTGGCGGGACCCAATGTTTAAGCCACCTACAGTGCGCACATTGCAATTTTTATTGTTTAACTCTTAAGCCTGAAAAAAAATTATTTCTCCGTCGATGCGATATCAGCGGGATCCACAACCTCGTCGCACTTCGCAAGATTTCCCACTTAACTTTTAAGCTGCCCACAAAGTGTACTTTGCAACTTTTATGTTTTAGCTTTATGCTGCCCGCAAGTTATCTTATTTTGTTTGTGATGCGATCGCAAGAGGGGGCACATGTCAAGCTCAGGACGATAGTGCATTTCACACATCACAAGCTTTTTTGTTTACCTGTAAAGTTTTGCAAGAAATGTTATTTACATTGCGATGTGATATCGATATCCCATATCGCAATCGCCAAGATTTAATTTTACCGCCGGACCGCCCATAGGCTATGTTATTTTGGGTGCAGTGCGATATGTGCCACGTCACTATCGAAAATCACGGGCCACAAAGTTTAAAGGATAGCACCGAGAGTTAAAATTTAAATTCGCTGATCTGCGTGAATGCGATGTGGACCAGAACCTCATTGCATAAAACTTGAAGTCTGCCGATTTCTGTTTTTAAACACGTTTTCACGTGTTTTTTTATATAAGCAGGAATACGATATGCGTGTTGGTTAAGTGTAGAAATGCGAATTTTGACGGCCAAGGATGATTAGTTGTTGAAATTCCATCTAGAATTGAAGCAACATTGATTAGAATTAGGTTTTCAGGCTTCATCTGTTCTTGTATAACTAATGTGACTTCATTATGTTTTTAAAAGTGATGGAATAGAAAACAAAAGTTTTTTTCCTCTCTTGTGTTTGTGTTTTTACGATGTCTGTCTGTGTATGATTATTTAATTTCCACATTATATTTGAAGTCTCCTTGTTGTGGGGGAAACATATTTCCTCTTTCTAATTGTATTCAAAAATTTCAACAGCCAACAGAAATTTTGTATAGATACATATGCTTAGCCGGAGGCAGATCATCCACTCGAATTTCATATTTTCATGAGTAAATAAGCAACTGTAGCTACCATTTGAATGTTTGAATTTTGTTTCTTTCAATTTTCATGAGTTCTGTAGTCACAGATTCACTGTCTGTGATTTAAATACGTGAGTCCCATGATATCTGTATTCCTAAATTCAAATTATTAATCCTCTGTGTGATACTTGAATATACTTCGTGTCAATATCCATCCTAATCTGTATTGAGATTTGTTCTCTTATGTCTGTCAAATAATATTTCTCATATGCCTTCAATCGTATCTAGCTTAGTATTTGCACTAGGTATGGGCTTACCTAAGAAAGTGGGCTTGGCATGTCTAGGCATAACCACTAGAACACTGATCTATGTATGTAGGTACTGCATCTCACGATTTTCCCCGCCATCTTGAGCTAAAGTCGCCCAATTAGACAATTCTTCTTAATCAGGTTATACTATTAGAAAATCAACATCGAGGAGTGTCATACCAATGAAAATAGATACAGAAGTGGGGTCTACCATGTCCCTGAATGTGCTAAAAAATTGTCTAAACTGGTATTGTTTCTCATTGAATATTGATCCGTGAATCACATGACAGGAATAAAATATGATCTATTCTCATAAGAATGTTTTTTCATCTTGGAAGAATGATATTATATATATGGAATGCATAATTTTCATTTTAGTTAGTGGTTTGGAATGTTTACTAATACTTGCAGATTTTGGTGTAACTTGCAGATTTTGATATAACTACAAAACTCTTCATGATATTAAAACATAAACTTGAATTTTATTCCCCAAACTGTATTACATAAATATTGTAATCACCACACCTCCATAAAATTCCATAATTTCTATCCTAAAAATCCTCTTAATTATCCTAATTTCTACTCTGAAAATCCTAGTTATGGTCCGACCTCTTCATCTTACCCTAACTTTCTGTGTTGTTATGCATCTTTGCCAAACTGGTATTGGTTCCCTTTTACCCTCGGTTTCAGCGCTGGTTTTTCATTTTCTTGCTTGATGAGGTCATTGTGGTTTATAATTTTCTATCTGCCACCACATTCTGAACATGACAGCCACCAAGATGCCATACGTCTTTGTGACATACATACTGGTAAACATACAATCACCTATAAAGCAGAAGTATAATAATTCAAGTTTATAAATTAAATAGCCATATCAGAGGGCACCTATTTCTGTAGTATATAGTTTATTTTAGTTTATTTTCTTTTGATTTGAATATGTGATTTTTTATTAAGAACTATATGCGTGAATTAAAAAGGGGACACCATTTTTCATTGAAGATTTAAATTTTTTTATGTGACATCTACTTAACTGTAAATATTTTATCACATCTAGTTACGTGTTTAGACGGTACCACCTATCTACTTTGATATTAAACCAAACTTTTAATTAAAAAGCACATGCTTAAATTAAATCAATTTGCTTTTTAAGATAAATATGCTATCTATTTTATTTACACAACATTCTATCAAATCATTTTTCTTCCATACCTAGATGGAAATACACCGATTATATTACATTCACTTTATTCACACTACATACTCTCAGATATTTTCGGGCTCATCTTATCAGTTTATATTATCTTTTGAAGTAGTAGTTGAGAAAAATGTTGATGTTGTTAAAGTATAATCTCTTTTACTGTTAATTGAGATAGTTGGATAGCTAGCGGTTCGTTATAATTATTTATAAAAAATTATTTTTGGAAGTTAGTAGTCCATATATTTCTAAAAAAATCTTATCATTATTTAATATCTAGAATCCAATATGGTTAGTTTTGAATACTTCTAAAATGTTTTTGATTTACTGTAAAATATATTTAATGGGGAGGAGAATAAGTAATACCTCATGAGTTAGCCCAAGGCATAGCTCAAATGGTCGAGTTCTCATTGCTAAAGTACCTTGCCATATGGAAGGTCACGGGGTCAAATCTCCTCGACCCTCTTGGGATTAGGTCTCGAAATTAAAGCCGACGACTGATCCCTTCGGGTGGATCTACCGGATTATTACCCGTGGATGTAGCGGCCACAGTGACATGAGCTTTCAAGTGACTTTCATTCTTATCGCTATTTATGAGTCTTTTCAACCATGTGAGTGGTTAGCATAATGAGATTTCATCGTGTTCACATTATTTTAAGTGTTAGTGAGTATTTTGTGAGAGATATTGTTAAGTCATAAATTTGTAGTTAATTAGCAGTTCTGCTAAATTACTTTCCGATCAATTATCAATTAAAAAAAAAATTATTTATAAATTTTTAAAATAAGCTTGTTCAAAATGAGAACTGATAAACAAACGAGCTCAGAGCTGAGGAATTTCGCTAGTGAACCACGGAATGCGCTGCCCGCCAATCGCAGCAAACTGTAGCCCCTGTTGTTGCTGATGCAATCGAGGCATTGAAGGAAGAATAGGCATATACATTTTGCAGTCAGTTCGAGAAAAATTCTTTCAGTTGTGCCACAGGCTTTATAAATGGAGTAGTCTATAATGCATTTAAACAATATTTCAAAAAAATTTGCGTACATTTAAACAATATTTCAAAAAATTCCAATTTATAATGCATTTTTAATAAAACTTTATGTCAAAGAGACGGATCCAAAGGCCTAATAACTTACCATTCCATACGCATGAATCTGGAAAAAATTCAACCCTAGCTAATTTATTATGCGAGAATATGGAAAAACGCTGAAACCGGCAATTCTTTTATGCATCAAAATCAAGCTCCATGCATTTAGTGCATCTGTCTTCTGGTGCGAAAACTTGAAAGTGACATACTTTCAATATCGTTTTTAAAGAAAATTAAATTCCAACATTTTTTTAATTTACAATTAAATATTCCAAATAATTAATAAATTTATCTGAAAAGTATGGTAAATTACTTAGAGTAAAGATTTGGGGTATATCGTAAAATTTCTTTTACATGGTTAGGAGTTGTTTTTGAAGGTAAAGAAATACTTAATAGCCCAAAACCAGAAGGAAGTGAAAGTCTATCACTTATCACTTACCAGTCAACAACTCCAAATAAAGCGATTTTTTTTTATAATAGAAATGAATCAACTTACACTCACCTATAATGACAATCACTTATAATGCAAAGGGTCACATATAAAAAAATAATAGTTGACCACTTTTAATTTTGAAAACTGAATTATCATTTATATTAAAAAAATTGAATCACTACAATTACGCCATATCATTTATATTAAAAAAATTGAATTACTACAAGGAAAAATGAAGTGTAACAGAAATTTGATAAATGTCACAAGGTTCGTTCAACTTCAATCTTGACGATTCCATTTTTAGCAAATTTTTAAAAGATTTTGAATTTGTGTTAACTTCATCTAATCTCTTGACTACTAACCAAATCCATAAATCAAAACTTATAATTTCATGTCCCAACTCAAACTGTAATCTATCCTTATCCTTATGATGTTCATGATGTTAATTTCTTAAATTTTATCTTATTTTTCATTTTAAAGTAAATTTACATATACATATAACAAATATATATAAACCAATCTAATGAGAAACCTTACAAATCTTACAGCTAGCTAAAATAAGGCATACCACACTGCAAATTCTATTTTTCATACGCCTGCAGCTGTGTCTGGATTAGTATCACATACACTTCGATCCAAAGCCATACCAAAGAGCAAATACTATTTTTCATACGCCTGCAGCTGTGTCTGGATTAGTATCACGTACACTTCGATCCAAAGCCATACCACAGTGCAAATACTATTTTTCATACGCCTGCAACTGTGTCTGTATTAGTATCAGCACAGAGTAGGCTTACCTAAGTAAGTGGGCTTCTCATGTCCAGGCATAACCACCACAACATTGTCCTCTGGGTCTACGTACTGCATCGGATGATTTTTCTCACCCTCTAAAGCTGAAGGCACCCTATTAGTTAATTCTTCGGAATCATCACAAGCGAATATCACAAAAGCAGCAGCAGTGAGGAGTGCCAAAACAATCAGTACCATTAACAGATACGGAACTGGTGAGAGCCATGTCCCTGAATGTGTGACGAAATTATTGGAGATGCTATTGTTTCTCATTGAATATTAATTAGATTCATCAACCACATAACAAGAATAATATCTGATATATGCTCATACTAATGAGCTCCGAGCTCTGGCTACCCTTCGCTTTTAACCTAATTTTGTGCGCTGGTCATGCATCTCTGCCAGGTGGGTATTGGTTCGCATTTACCGCTGGTTTCAGCACTAGTTTTCCATTTTTTTGCTTGATGAGGTCATTGTGGTTTCTCATTTTCTATCTGCCACCACATTATGAACATGACAGGCACTAAGATGCCATGAGGACCACACGATGGAAGATTTTGTGCTATTTTACTTAAAGTAGCTCTCAATGTTAGGAATACCTTGTCATTTGGTTGCTCTGTATTGCGTCATTAGATCAAACAAAACACGACTATATTACCTTCGAGATTTTTTTTCTCATTTACAGTGCGGAGCGACCGTGTCTTCATCAGCGCATATTGCGGAATTTTACAACAAACAAAATATGACTATATTACCTCCAAAATATTTTCTGATTTATACAGCAGAGCTACCATGTCTTGATCACCAGATAATGTGGAATTTTACACGTATATACGATTGCAATGTTTTTAGTCATTGATACCGGCACGAGATTGTGTGGAAAAGCTTACAATAATTTCACGACTCTTTGGAGATTGCTGACGATGGAATTGATGTTGAATTGCTCACATATGTGCGTATATCATATCGCACTTAAATTTAAAGTAAATAGTGTTGCTACCCATGTTCTTGTCAGGTTCTCTGTGATTTTTCTGCGCAAACCAAACTGAAAACGCATCTCATTTTCCTTTGATTTTGTGATTTTCTGTGAAAAGCAAATTGAAAACGCAATTCATTTTCTTTTGATGATTGCCAATTTTTTCATAATGCAAAATGTTGGTAAACGCGTGCAGGTAGATATTAAACTTTACATATTGTTGGTATTTTGTCCATTATGCCAAATATTGAAAAGTAGTATTATCCGCAAACAGCCGAGATGCTACCTTTATTAGCACGCACGCAGTGGCATATTCTTTGATGTAATAATAATTTAATTTTGAGATTATTATAAAATTAGTGGCATATTCTTTGATGTAATAGTAATTTAATTTTGAGATTATTATAAAATTAGATAGCGAAACTTTTTATTTGTTAAATAAGAAATTTATTTTTTTTAAATAAATTATATATGTGTGTTTGGAAGTTAAGTGGCATACAACTAATTTGCAGTAAATGTTTGTAAAGAAGTGGAAGTGAAGACAAAGAAGGAAGATGAAAAGACGAAGATATTTTTAGAATTGTATTTGAAGAAGTTAGGTTTTCAAAATACTATGAGAGTTGAAATTGAAAACAAAGTTATTAATAAGTTTGATGCAAACTTGAAATTTAATGAAGAATGGATTGAAAATCCAATTGAACAAATTGATGAAAGCTATAAAGTAGCAGCTGAAATAAATGAATTAAATAAAATGGTGAATGAGAAAGAGGAGGGTGGTTATAATTTTACATGTAAACATAATGATAATCTTGAGTGTAAAAATTACAAGAAAAAAAAATATTAGTACTTGATGAAACTTCAGAGAGATATATGGAAATATGTATAGACTAAGAAGAATAAAGTATTGAAACGATCTTTAAGAGATGGAGTCAAAAAGAAATTAAATTATTCTATCCATAAATATGGTAGAAATAGAAGCTATGGAGTCTATCACAAGTTAAATTGTTCTATCGAAATTATCTGCTATCGATAAATATGGTAGAAAGAGGATAAGAATAGGAAGAGCAAGAAGCAGAGAAAATAAAAATGAAGACTTGTGGCAGTAATCCATATGTAAAACAATAGTTGAAGAGAAAGTAGAAAAATGATCAAGAATATGGAAGGCAGAAAAGAAAGAAACAGAGAAGAAAACATAGTTAGAAGATGAAGAGTTGTAGCATTAATCTATCCATGAGTAAAACAATTGTTGAAAAGAAAGTTGTAGGAGATAGACTAGAAGTCAAAGAAAATTGCAACAAAAAAATGAAGCCTACAGCCATAAAGCACTAAAAAAAATAAACACTTAGGAGGGTATAGAATTGAGGAAAAATGAAAAAAAAGGCATTGTAAATTTTTTGAGTCATTGTAAGCTTCGGTGAGCCTTAAGACCAACAAACATGTTTAAGTAGTGATTGAGTTATATTTTATTGTAAACTTAACAATATATTCGTAATTAAGAGGGAGTGTTAAAAATTTTAATTACTCCCATATACAAGTAATGCATAAAATGACTCTTTAAATTGAATAAATATTTAGAAATCTTACTCCGTTTTATATTTGAAAATGTTAAATTTAGTAAGTGCTTGAATGCTGAAGTCAATGTTAGTGAAGTCAAAAAGTATAAATACCGTGGTTGAATTCATTGTAATTAAGTTGATATGAAACCAATAGAGCCAAAAGCCACAACTCTTTAAATAAATATATAAAAGATTAATAAATAGAAATTTATTTTATGTCTTTCAGTCATTTTTCATATAATAGTTGAAATTTTGTGCAAAGGATACTGAAAACGAAATTCATTTTCCTTTGATTTTGTGATTGTTTTTTTTGCAAATCAAGGTGAAAGCTCAATTCATTTTCTTTTGAACATCGACAACAATTTCATGATGCAAAAGGTTGGTAAACAGTGCACGTAGATATTCAACTTTACATATTATCTATATTTTGTCCATGATGGCAAAGATTTCCAAACAACTCAACTGAGATATTGAACTTTAGGTATTATCCGTAAAGAGCCGAGATGCTACCTTTACTAGTAAGCATGTACTGGCATATTCTTCTATTATATATATTTAAATAATAATTTAATTTTATGATAATTTTTAAATTATATATTTGAAAAAAAATGATATTTAAACTTATAATATTTATGGAACTAATATATAACAATAATAATATAACTTTATAATCATATTGAAAAATAAAATAAGGTAATAGAGCCTTTTTATTGGTAAAACTGTTAGAAATTAATGGAGAAAGTTAAGTTATGATAGGATTGAGATTCTAATTCTAGATCTAAGATCCTAATAGTCAGGGAGTGGTTCAAACCACCTGATTGTAAGAAAGCCTATATGTACTAGGTTGTTCTCTTGATTCATTGTATGAGATTGTGTGAGTGTGTTTGTACATTCTCTAGGTTCTTTCCTAGAGAGCCATTTCATTAATATTAACATGGTATCAGAGCGTCAAGTCGAATCGCTGAATAGACCTGTGTGTAGAGATCTGAGTATGGAGCTTCGATGTGATCAGGAGATCTGAGATCTAAGCTCATGACCAAAGAAAAATCGAATCGTCGAGCTGTGTTGTGCTCATGACCAAAGAAAAATCGAGTCGTCGAGCTGTGTTGTGCATTACAGAGGTCTGGCGTAATCTCCAGGGTCAAGAAGCATTTCCATAGAGTCGAATTGCTAAAAATAGAGGAGGTCGAAGCTTGCACGCATGACAGTAGTTGTTTTTATCTAGTCCGAAATGTTTTTTTAAGATTGTTAGTAGGAGCAATTATACGCTCAATTGGGAGAAATTGTCATAGGACGGATATTATCGATGGTTGTATGATAATTTCAATGCTTCGTTTGTGGGGGCCAAGGGTATAATCCTTCACGGAGCCAACTACAACATAGCCAACTCTTTTGGATCACATCTGTCTATCATCAGGGTGACTAATAAAGGTCATTGAAATCTTCTTGAGCTATGTGGAGGTATTGACGAAGAGGCATCAATCGAGTGGATCAGCTTGTTGCGTCAGTTGATTTGCTGTGCCGTGGAAGGAGTCGTTGAATAACAACGTAGCGCTATCATTCATAAAGGGTCTGCAGTTTGGAAGGACGATTGATGGCAGCTGGATAATATTTTTCACGAATACGGTTAGAGGAGATTTATCTTCATATATTCATTTTCTTGCTATGAAGCGCTGTAAACGTTGGCTGGATCATAGCCTGTAACGAGGGCGAGAAAGTATGATGGAGCTCTGGAGCTCATAGTCACCGAAAAATCCGTGGAGAGAGCCGGAGTTGAAGCACCTGTTTGAGCTCTCCGTCACTTTGTTGAGTCTTCATTTCCTGTGATGAGCTGACTCTGCTAGAGCCTGTGAAAGAGTGTATCTTCCGAATAGAACTAGAGCATATTTGGCCTACCTTGGTCAATCGATGTAACATATTTGGTGATGTCGAAAACCAATGTGCTTAAGCTGCGTAGTGAGGAGTAGCGTGAGCATAGTGAAAGGTTTCCTTGTCCATTTTAGAGCTCAGTCTCATGAGATCTGGATTTGATTTATTTGTTTCACAGTATACCCTTCACCTAAGCTTTGCACATACCTTGTCGATACCAGTGTGCTTGTTGGAAAATCTAATTTCAATTTGAAATCATTTTTTTAAGAGTGGAAGGATTGTCATCGGTGATAAGATGTTGGGCACAACAAAGCTCGACCCTAGATCAGATGCACATATGTGAATATTGGAGACATGAATATATGTTTCCTCTAAAGGGTCCAAATAGTGGTATCCGGAGTTTGACACACCAGAGTTGTGGTCACAACAAAGATCGAAGGCCGTCAGAGGGCCTGGCAATGTAGGCCTACCCGTGATTTGGCCAAGTTGAAGGACTGGGAACAGTCAGCTCATCTGCATAAGAGTGGGGGAGATCTAAGAGCCTGAGGTGAATAATTGATTTCTACGTTTTCATTTTTAGAAATATGTGTTATTAGAAATTTCTAATCACATGCATCAAAATTGGATGTCGATATCGTTTCCAGTTTTTTGAGAGGTCATTTGTTGCTCGTCGCAAGAGCTGAGGGCACTAAGCCCTATGTGGCATAGAAGCCACAGTCTACAAGGTTCTACTATTGAAGAGCTGCCAAAGGGAGGATTCCCTCCTGCGTGGTAATGAGGTTGTTGGAGCTCGTAAGAGGACCGAGTGGAGTCGAAATCTGGAAGCAAGACAAAACTAGATAAGCTGGACCTTTTAACAACATGTCTATATTTTTAGAAATTTTTGATTCTGATGATGTTGATGATGATATTCTGATGTTGGCATTTGGAGGCATTAGCATGAGTAGTATTTTTAAGTCTAGATTTTTTTTTCAGAAAAATAATGTGGTTCTGTTGATGACCACGAGAAACAAGAGGCACAATATGTTATGCAAGATCCTGATATTAAAGAGTCACGAGTTGATCTTCGGAAAGGATGTAAAGAGGAACAAAGTGTTGAAGATCAATTCAACCAGGCACATGAAGCTGATGGCAGAAGAAGACCGAGTTGGAGAGAATTTAAAATGTGATAATCTCATCAATATTTATGTGTGTGCAGAAAATGTTGCTGAAATTTACATGCATGACACCAGAAATGGTAAGAGAAAACAATTTCCTATTAAACCTATCATAATTTTCAAAAGGGTGAGGATAAGCGTTCAAGCTCTCCATCATTGGGGAAGAAATGAGGCGAAGATACATCACTATCTCATGACAAAGAAAGTGAAGATGAAGCCTCAAGCACGAATGAACAAATATGGTCTCACAAGCATAAAGACCAAGATGAAAACTATGTTACCAATTTTTTATGTCTTTTTCCCATTGTAAGCCTAGTTGAGACTAGACCAGCAGGCGTATGTTATCATATGTTATTGTTCTGTACCCTTTCTCCATTAAGGGAGAGTGTTAGAAATTAATGGAGAAGTTAAGTTAGGATAGAATTGAGATTCTAATTCTAGATCTCAGATCTTAATATTCAGAGAGTGGATCAAACCACCTGATTTTGAGAAAGCCTATATATACTAGGTTGTTCTCTTGATTCATTGTATCAGATTGTGTGAGTGTGTTTGTACACTCTCTAGGTTCTCACCTCGAAAGCCATTTAATTCATTTTAACAAAAATTAGGAAAACATTACCTTACAATAAATTATATATACCCTATCTTTTTAAATTTAAAAATTTTAATATTTCATTTTTATTTTATTTTATTATATTATATATATATATAGGTATGAATTCAATCTATACTGGTTATTTGTAGAATAAGGAAGGAAGAACATATCTAAATTAAATCTTATAAGGCAGTTTCTCAACAATCAAAATTAAATTCTTCTTTATGACGCAATTACTCAGTTAATAATTTCAGAGAAAACCAATCTACACTTTAAACCTCTGTAGAAAAATCTACCCTTTAACGTCAATGGTTAAATGGAAAAGCACAGATCTTATTTACATCCTTTTCATTGACACATATATTCTCATATCTTTCAGGTGTTTAACTATTTTTATATGTTGTTTGGATGATTTTATTTGTAAATATCATGTATGTGGAACTAGTTAAGAAGAACGTCAACGATAAGGTAGAAATCGTACTTCTGGATAACCAATTTGGTTGACAAGTGTAACTTGAACATCTGAGAAGAAAATTATTGACCTGGATAATTCATTTTAAGTTCAATTGGGGTTATATGAGAAGAAAAAATATTGACTTGATCAGTCTTTTAAATTAAATTACAGTTCAAATTTTGGGAGGGATTCGTTGAAATGATATTCTTAATTTTGATTCTATGTTTAGTTTTGTGCAAAACATATTAAAGAGATGGATAGGAAGGTCTGGAGAATCTTTTTCCCAAGAAAGATTTTACGTTTGAAAAGTTTAGAAAAGAGGAAATCTGTCTTCGGTGATTTAATGGCAATAATATAAAAGTGTTCTAATATTAGTTGTATTATTTGTGTGGACAAAATAAGTTGACGGTGTACGCTGTAAGTAAGATATTAAAATTTATTGTTTGAAGACGATAAAATAAAATGTAATTATTTGGACTTTGTCTGATTTTGATTATTCAGGATATTACAATTAAGAATAATATTTTAAGATTAAAAAATAAAGGGTTTCAAAAAGATTAATATTTTAAGATTAATATTCGGGATAAATTTTGTGGTTGTGGGGTTTCAAAAATAAAGGTATTAGTAGCTTAGTGGCTTTTCATTATTGAAGATATTACAATGAAGCGTGATATTTTAATATTAAAAATACATTATATATATATATATATATATATATGAGTAAATAAAAAAAGTATTATATTATAATTAGTTTGAATTTTTATATACATTTATAATTCAAAATAATTATAATATAAAAAAATTTCAATCTAAATATTAGTAATTTATTTTAATAATTTTAATTTTAAAAAAATAAAAAATGTTTAAAAACCAATTTCTAATTTTTATAACTTCATTATTTAAAATATAAGATATAAAATATCAGGATATTCGAAAACTCTAATTATTGACCCACATCAAATTACAATCATGATATTTTAGCTAAGGAAAAATAAAATAAAATAAAAAAACATGCAACATAACATTGAAAAAAAAAAAAATTAAATTAAATTGATTTTGAAAATCATCAAAAGCCTACCCAAAGATATGACTTTAAAGTATTTGGAACTACATTCTCAAACCCAAATGCACCTGAGGTACTGCCCGTGTGACCCTTTCTACATTAAGTGATGTGCATACCCATTGCAGATCATGTTAGTAGAGTAATAGTTAAAATATTATTATTTATTATTTTTAATAATATTTTTAACATTAAATATAGTTAATATTAATATTAATAATTATATAATATTAATAAAATTTAAATAATATTAATATTAATATTAATAATATTTTTAATAATGTTATTAATAGCTATAATAATGTTCAATTAATAATATTAATTTTATATTTAATAATATTAAATTTAAATTTATAATTTTAATAATGTTTTAGGTTTATATATAATATAATTCTTTAGGTGTCATATTTTTTTTGGGGAGGGGGAGGGGGTTTGTACGTTTATAATATTTTATTATTTTATTATTATAAGGCTAATTTTTTTAAGTTTAATATAATATAATGAAATATAATTTTTTTCAAGTTTATAGAATAAATTCATATTAATTTATAATGTCATATTTTTATGTTTTAATATTACCTTTAATAATAATAATATGTTTTACGTTTAAATATTATGTTTAGGTTCTCCGGATGCGGATGAAGTGGCGTGTTGATAAGACCCGGGCCCTTGCGCAGCTCCCAACGGAGCCCGCATGGTATGCCCACATGGCCTCGCGCATTAATCTTAAAGGCGTTATTAATACGCCTCTGGTCGACCAGTTCTGTAGTTATTGCACCTTGGCGCTGTTGTATATGGCGGTCATTTGGTTGATGGCCCTCACTATGGACGAAGAGCATGACAGAGGAAGCCATGGGAGAGCTCTGACTCCCCTGCGCAGTGATTTCCCTCCTGGTTATGCCAATTCCAGCTTTAAAACGCAGACTGGGCATCGATGTTGCATTCTTGCCTGCTTGGAGACGCTTCCGGGAATTCACTTCACCAACAGCCCCTTCTGCAGCGTCTCTGCTCCGTCTGGCGTCTCTGTCGAGCTTCTTGCAGGTACTTTGATTCCTTCCAATTTTAATTTTCTCTCCCATGGTCATTGTCCCTCCGCTCTCTGGGCCTCTAGCTCTTCTGTCGCTTCGCCTAGCTCACACCACCCCGGCTGTTATCCCTCCACTCTCAGAGTCTCTGACCCCTCCTTTGGCCGGCCTCGCTTGCGCCACCTTCTCCTCTCCATGCCTCGCCTCAGGCAGCGGATGCACTGTCAGCGTGGGGTCAGTCGGGGTCAAGCCTCTGTCATCCCTCCCTCGCCCTCTTCTGAATTGAGTTCTTCTTCTGAAAGTGATGAACCCTCTCCTCCGCCAGCTTCGCGCAGAGGCAGGGGCAGAGGATGCGGGCGAGGAGCTGAGAATTCACGCAATGTCAGCAGAAGACATGGGCGTGCGCGTGCATCCGGCTGCATTTCCAGTCAGCCCACTCCTTCTGACCCTTCTGCGCCTCCATGTCAACCCTTTCCGCCCGGCCCTTCTGCTCCTCCTAGTCAACCCATTCCTCTCGGCCCTTTTGCTCATCCTAGTCAGCCCATCCCTCCTGGCAGAGGGCATTTGGGGTCCACCATCAGGAAAACCACCTAGACTGCTGAGCTACGCTTTCACTGCACCTCTGTCGACTCCATTGTCACAGCTTTCATAACTGTCTCCCTTCGTGAAGAAATCCCTCATTCTTCTCCCGACCGTCCTGCTCCTCCCTCTCCTCCCCGCGCCCCCTGCTCCAACCTCCCTCTTCAAATTGGGCAGCTTTCTGAGGCTGAGAACCAGGACATGAAGATTGATAGTCAAGAGGGCATGGCAGACAGCAGCAACGACGATGAATATGGATGCAGAGTTGTTGAGGAGCCGATGTCTTCAGAGCATGATGGCTGACCCCAGGCGCGCATTCAACAATCTCTCCAGGTCTCCTTGCTCAATTACTATTGCAGCTTTTGTGTTTTACTGTCTCAGTAGCCAGCCAGTTTGGCTGAATGATGTTTTTAGTTTTTATGTTACTGTCTCTATGTCTTTTATAAATTTATGGCCGGTTTCCCTATCATGGGCGGCTCAGACATTTATGTTTAAAGGGTCGGTTTCCCGCTATGGGCGATGCAGGTCTCTAAAGAACAGTTTGCTGATCAACCCCAGCTGTCTGGCTTTCATAGCAGCAGCTGTGGTAGTTTTGTACTAGTATTTTTACACTTAATAGAATTAGTCTCGCTTAGAAAAAAAAAAATATTATGTTTAGGTTTATTATATTAATTTTTTTTATTTTTTATAATAATAATAAGTTTTAGGTAAACATTAATTCTTAATATTAGGTTTAATAATTCAGTATAATATCACATTTTGATTTTTCAATATTATATTTAGATTTTATAATATTAGATATAATGAAAGGTTTATAATATTAAATTTAATAATATAAACTTAATATTAGATTTAGATTTCATAATAGTATAAGCATATTAAATTATATTAATATAGTAATGATTAACAATATCATTATTTTTTATTATTAATAAAATTTTAAGTATTTAATATTAATATTAATTCTTATATAAAATCACCATTATTATCATTATTATTGAAAAAAATATTGATAATACTAATATTAATAAGGTTAATATTATTATTAATAATAATATTAGGCATTATAATAATATTACATTAATAATAATAGATTTAGTTTTTATAATATTAAATTTAGGTTTAATAATAATAATATAATAATACTCGAGGTATATAATAATATTAGGTTAGTACGGTAATCATTAATAACATTATTATTGATTATTATAATGATATTTTATGATTAAATCTCTCTAATATAAATACTAACATTTATATAACATTCCTAACAACACAATAACACTAATATTAATTATTAGTCATGTTTTCTTTTAAAAAAATATTCATAATTAAGGCATGTATGTTTCCATAATCAAGAACATAATGTTCTTGAGAATTTTTGGAATCTTCTGTATTTTTTTTCGAAGAGCCAAAAGTTTGGGGTGAACGCTTCATCCATGTTCATGGACAAGAAGCCAACAAGCTTAACATATGATAGGACCATCTTCGGGGACAAGAAGCCAAGAAGCTTAGCATATGATAGGAAGAGTATTGGACAAAAAATTATAGATAAGGAGGAAAAAGTAATCTTTAGAGAGCTTGAAAAATAAGAGAACATTGATAAATTGACTAAGTCGAAGAGATGATGGATTTAAATTTATAATCAAAATAAAAATTAAATTCTTTAATATGTTTATTATAGGAGTTAATAATAGAGTGTTATAATTATAAAAATGAATAAACATATCAAGTTTTAAAATATAAAGAAGAATTTCAAATGAATTAAGTTTATTTGGTCAAATTTTAAAAAAAATGGGGGTTAAAGAAGCAAATGTAGTACTATTATTATGTTATAATTATTGGATTTATAAATAATACTTTATAATATGACTATATAATTAAGGTCAAAGGATTAATTTTGAATTATAATAAACATATTAAATTTATGATTTGCAGTCAATATAAAGTCACTCAAATGGCTATAATCGTCAAGAACTCTCATATTTAAAATGTCAAATATGGAAATCGATAGGGGAATTTGTTAGATGATATAAATATTAGAGTTTAAAGCTATGATAAAATATTTATTAAATTATAATATTTAAATTAATATTGGACACACTTAGAAATAAAATATTTTTACAAAATATATGACTCTAAAAAGGTGTCGCATCTTAGGTTGTAATATAGGAAAAAAGTTAGTAGATTTGTTAGGAAGATATTTATTGTAAATGAACACTTGTTATTTTAAGAAGTGGTCCATAACTAAAATAGGTTAGGACATGTAGCTTATAAATAGTTCATTTTCCTCGTTGCAAGAGTGTTGGAGTCTACGGGTGTAAACTCTTGAAAATTTCTCATGTAATTCCTTTTCCTATTAGTAAAGTTATGTGTATCAGGACACTTCTACCATTATTGTGGTATCAGAGCTCCAGTGTTGCAATTTATTTGATGAGGAGATTCCAACTTTCTAGGCATTTGGAAAACTCCATCAATTTATAAGAAATTAATTGGTATGCATTTCATCTACTTTATTTTTAAGGGAAAAGAAATTTATTTACTAATTTATTTTAGATTTTGAATCCGCAAATCAATTTTTTTTCAAGATCATATTAAAAAATATAATAATAATATTATCAAAATTAAAGAATTTCTTGATACCAAATGCGGTGTTTGGAAATTGTGCTGAATTGTGGGATCGTGCAATTAGAAAAGTAACAATTAGAAAAGTGAATGAGTCCAAATACAAGTTGCCGTGAGTAGACGAATTGTCTCCATATTTATATTTATAGTAGAAATTTTGCTGGATTTCTCACCGTCCATTGAAAACTGTGCAAAAATTGTTGGGGCAAGAAATGTTCTTGTATTGAGAGGAGCGAGAAAGATTGCACAACAAGTATTTCTGTGTAACACAAGATTCATAGGGTAGGAAGTGCGTCAACAATGAAATTCAGATTCTGTGGATTGTGAATTCCAATTGTGACCTGCATCAAGAATTCCCTGTCGTGAAAATTCACCGGACTGTAGTAACTCTTGCAGTGCCCATAATGGATCGAAATGGTAATGAAATACTGGTACCTCTACAGCCTGTTGTTGCTTCGATGAATTTCTCAGTGCGTATTCGAAGAATTTCGATATAATTTGCGTTAACAACATTGCACACCCAACATAACAACAGGCTAATGCTGCCTCTCAATGCTGCCAGACCCTCTGCTCAAGCTACCACGATGTTGGGCCTTACACTGACGCTTCCTCTCCACGCTACGAGACCCACTGCCACAGAAACACTTTGCAACAAATTTTGCTACACTTTGCGTAGATTCTGAAACACAACAGTTTAATTAGAAGCAACAGAACAATTTCTTCAACATCACATCCATCCTCCACTCCCTTAGTGTTTTCACTATCCCCTGAATATTCCACTAGCCATGGCTATCCTCAAGAGTCTTCACTCCTCCACTTCGCGGTTTCCATAACTAGAGAATCAGCTCCAGTCTCACCCTATTATAATAATTTTTTTATGATTATTTGTACATTTTTTAGAGAAGTAATAAGGAGTGAAGGATATTTTATAAAATATTGGGGCAAAAATTTGTGTCATTTTTGGAGCTATAAGTGTTTTTCTTATAAGGAAGAAAATTGGGATTTATTTTTATTATTTTACATTTTTTAGAGATAAGGTGTATTTGGAATAATAAGTAGACCTTATTATTCATTTTCTAATTTGTGATGTAATAAGGTGCAATTGCAGTTAATAAATTTTTTTTTTTGGAGAAATAAGGTGAGAGGTGAAATGGTAAAAATAGTTTGGAGTAAAAAGGAGATTTTATTTGTAATTTTATTTTGAGAGATAAGACTGATTTTGTATCTCAAAGTTCCTTTTACCTTTGAGGGGCGGTTAGAATGTTTTTTTAAATAAACTTTGCAAGGGAATTGTAAATAGGTCAAATTTTGAAAGATTTCATTGTAAACTCTGAAAGAGAAATTGACTAGAGCCCAGTGCAAAGCTCAGTCATTTTTCTCTTTTTTCTAATGACTATCCAAGGGTCAAGGCCAAGTCCTAATAGATCATTTTATTTTTGCATGGTTTTTTGTGTGTGGACTGCTGCTCATATTGATATTTTCCTACTTGTTTCTTTTGGTGCACTGCTTTAACACTACAATGGTGAAGTTTATTAATATGTTGATTCTGATAAGCTAGAAGGGATCAAATCTTACAAGACATGGAAAAGTCTAGTTGAAAGCACTCTAATATACAATGAATTGTGGCAAGAAATATATGATGGCAACATTAAGCCTAATAAAACAACAAATGCAACCTTACCTACAAAATGGGAAATAAAAAATGCCAAGGAACTCGCTCTTATAAAGTCTTCAGTTAACAATGCAATGTATATTCATATTGAAAATGCTTTAGATGCATGGAATTATTTCCATACATTCAAATATCTATTTGATATCAACCTGAATAAAAAAGTTTGATCTTCAATTAAAATTTCTCCAATAAAAATTAACTAAAGGTGGTGATGTTCCTGAATACATTTCATGGCTTAAAAAACTCAAGCAAGAAATAGTAAATGTTCGTTTTCAAATTGTTGATGAATGTTTCCTGACTACAATTTTAATTATTGGATTTCCATCTTCTTAAACACATTTTCTGGAAACTCTGCAAGTAATTGGAAAATTAGATAAGGTCAATTTTGATGAGTTAAGTGATATGTTAGCCCAACATGAAAAAAAATTTGGGAAGAAGAAATAGATTGGAAAATATATCTTCTTCACAAAAGTTGGCACAAGTAAATCCTCAGCTGAGAGTTTGAGAAGCAGAGGACAAGGAAATTTCAATCAAATTTAAGGAGCACATGGTGTAGAAGGTCGTGGTCGCAACGAAAGCAGAGGAAACAATTTCAACAGAGGCTACAGTTCATGCACGAGAAATTTTCGAGGCAAAGGAAACAATCAAGGAAAAGGCTATAATCGAGGAAGAGGACAAAGTACAGTCAGAGGACAAACTCAAAATGGAGGTCAAAGTAGAGGCAGAGGACAATATCAAGGCAGAGGCAAAGATTCAAGTCAAATTGTTTGCAGAAGATGTAGTAAAGTTGGCCATTTTGTTGAGGATTGTAGAACTTCCATTGATAAAATTCCTAAGTTTCATCAAAACACTACACAATTTGCAAATGATAAGGATGATCATGATGGTTCAGAATATGTCTTCTCAAACATATAATCAACAACTTTAGAGGTTTCAACATTTTTTAGAAGTAAATATGAAGATGCATGGATTTTGGATACAGGAGAAACTCAACACATGACTTTTTGACTTGACTTATTTTGGAACTTCCAAAAATGTCATTTGAATTCAATCTATCTTGCTGATAAAACAAAACATACTCCTCATGGAAAAGGTGTAGATAAGGTTTCTCTACCTACCATTGGAGAACATGATTTCAAATGTATAGTATGTACCAAAATTGAAGAAAAATTTTCTATGTTTAGTCGCGATTCGACAAGAAAGACATCTAGTGATTATGGAGGATGGCTTAGTTAAAATTAACTCAGTAAAAAAGAACATAAAAACAATGATGATAGGTTATGAAGATGGAAAACTGTTGCAGATGAAAGGGACATTCCAAGGAACTCTGAATTCGCAGGAGTAGCATGTACAAACATTTCAGCAATCAGATTTTTCCATGTTTGATATGCACATCTAAACTTTGAAAGTCTCTCTCATTTATAGAAACAAGGAATGGTTAAGGGGCTTCCACCCTTCAAAAGGGAAAATTCAAAATGTGAAGCTTTCATTTATGGAAAACAACATCAAGAGACTTTTCCAACAAGTTCATGGAGAGAAAATAGGGATTTTCAATTATTTCACAGTGATATTTGTGGACCCTTACAAACTTCTCTAGGAGGATACAAATATTTCTTACTCTTGTTAATGATTTTAGCAGGATGAATTGGGTATATTTTTGAAGAAAAATCAGAAGCATTTTAACAGTTTAAAACTTTTTTCCAACTTATTGAAAATGAAGTTAAGGAGAAGATTGGCACTCTTAGAAGAGACAATAGAGGCCAATTCACTTCTAATGAATTCAAAATGTATTGCATAGATAATGACATAAAATGACATATTACAAATTTCTACACACCACAACAAAATGGAGTATTACAAATAATGAACTGCACCTTGTTAGGAATGGCGAGATCGAAGCTAAATTTAAAAAAGTTAAGTCCTATATATTGGGCATAGGCAATTCATAAAGTCGTCTACTTAAGGAAGAGACCTTCAACTGCTTCTTTAGATGAAATCACACCTTATGAAGCATGGTTTGGTTTCAAACCTCGCATTAAACACCTCAGAGTTTTTGGGTGACTCTATTATGCCTTAGTTCCGAAAGAAAACTGAACTAAACTTGGCTCACACAACTTGAAGTGCACCATTATTGGGTGTTCTAATGAGAAGAAAGGGTACTGACTTTTGTCCAATGGAAAATTTATTGTGAGTAAGGATGTCATTTTTTATAAAACTGAGAGTGATACTACTAAATAAATCAAAAATCCTCTTCAAAAGTAAGAAACAAAGGTGCTAAAATACAAGGAAATATACAAAGTCAACCAAATTCACAAGATTGGTATCAAGTGGATTTTTCTTCATCTAAATATAATTCCTCCAGGCCATCTACTTCACCAGAAACGTCTGGGTATTCTGGTAGTTTGTTCAAATATCCTAGCAGCAATATTTCTTTTGATAATGACTGTCAACCCCCAGAATCTATGGTTGATAAACGAACATCTGTTTACATCAACCCTCTTTACAATGATGGTGACTTTTTAGAATCTCAAACCAGTGAACATCAATTTCCAGAATTGGCATTTCAACTTTTGAAAGATGTAAGGCCTAATGAGAAGAATAAAATAGGAACAAGGGGGTCACATAGAAGTGAAGGAAATTTTTCCTTGATAGAAAATCATTTTACTGAACCCTCTACTTATAGAGAGGCAGTAAAACATAAAGAATGGAAACAAGCTATGGTTAATAAATATCAGGTAGTTCTCGACAACAACACTTGGAAACTTATTTATTGTCCTCAAAATGATAAACCCATCTGATGCAAATGGTCTTACCGAATTAAGTACAAGAAAAATGGAGATATCTACAAGTACAAAGTAAGACTTGTTGCTAACGGTTTGCACAATAGGAAGGGATTGATTATGAGGAAATTTTTTCTCATACAGATAAATGGAACACCATGTGATTAACACTTGCATTAGCAACCTAGAAAGGATGGAAAGTTCACCAGATGCATGCAAAAAGGGCTTTCCTCAACGAATATTTACAGAAAAAAGTGTATGTGACACAACCACCACGTTTTGAAATTGAAGGATAGGAACATAAAGTACACAAACTGATAAAGGATTTATATGTGTTAAAACGAACTCCCCGAGTTTGGTATGCAAAAATGGATGAATACCTTTAGAACGTTGGCTTTCAACGAAGTGACTCTGATGATACCTTGTATGTCTGCCTCCAAGGTAAAAATCTGGTGATTCTTTCTATGTATGTAGATGATTTGATTATCACTAGCAACAATGATGATCATATAGCACAGGTGAAAAAGAGTTACATGCATGTTTTAAGATGACATATTTGGGATTACTTCACTACTATCTTGGAGTTGAAGTATTCCAACGTCCACATCATATCTTCATTTCTCAGAGTAAGTATGCAACATAAGTTCTTCAACGATTTGGAATGTAGGATTGCAAGCCTGTTCTTACACCCATGGAACAAAACTTGAAACTTTCAAAATTTGAAGGGGGGAAATGGTGGATAGCACTACTTAGAGACATTTGATTGGCAACCTAATTTATCTGAAAACCACTTGACCGAATATTTCTTACACGATCAGTATTATTTCACGTTTTATGTAGGAACCACGAGACATCCACTGGAATGTAGCCATAAGAGTTCTTCGTTGTATCTAAGGAACAAAATATTTTTGTCTTCTTTACAAACATACTAAAAAAATTGTACTTGGTGGTTTTTATGATGCCGACTTTGATGGCAGTATTGATGATAGGGCATCAACCTTAGGTTATTTAATGAACATGGGGTCAGCTACAGTGTCTTGGAGTTGCAATAAGCAAGATGCAATGGCCACTTCTTCAACATAAGTAGAGTACATATCAACATGGGAAGCACCATGTGAGATTCTTTGGTTGTGAAAAATTTTACAAGACTTGGAAATTCCTCAAGCAGAAGCTACATCGTTATTCATCGACAACCAGTCAACCATAATGCTTGCCAAGAACCCATTTTTTCATTCAAATACAAAGCATGTGGACACCAAGTATAATCATATCAGATCACTCATTGCAAAGGATGTCATCAAGCAGATTTATTGTCCTTGAGAAGATCATATCTCTGATATCTTCACCAAACCGCTTAGCAGGATAAAATTTACCAAGTTCAGGGATGGACTTGGTATATGTTGTAATGTATCTTTCGATCATAGGGGGGAATGTTATATGATGCAAATATCATAATTTAAAGCTAATATAAAATATTTATTAAATTATAATATTTAAATTAATATTGGAGACACTTAGAAATGGAATATTGTTACAAAAGATATGACTATAGAAAAGTGTTATATCTTAGGCTCTAATATAGCAAAAAAGTTAGTATATTTGTTATGAGGATATTTATTATAAATGGACACTTATTATTTTAATAATTGGTCCATAACTAAAATAGTTTAGTACATGTAGCTTATAAATAGCTCATTTTCCTGATTGCAAGAGAGTTGGAGTCTACGGGTCTAAACTCTTGCAAATTTCTCGTGTAATTTCTTTTCATATTAATAAAATTATGTGTCTGAGGACTCTTCTACAATTATAATTTTGCATTAAATTAATTAAATATTGATTAATTTACCATGAGAAGATAAAAATTAATCAAAGAAAGAAGTTATGGTGGGGTAAGGGGAAGGGGGTAATATTAAGGATAAAGTAAAGGAATAAGAGCTTAGGAAGGGTTAGAGGAAAGGAGTTTAAATGATAAAAAGTGGAAGGTGACTTTCCAGGAATGGATTAATTTATATCCATCATCTCAGTTAACGTTATTAGGGTGCTTTTCAATTTTAGGGGCTTCCCTAATGACCTGGTTGGATTGGTATGGGGAATATGCTAAGATTTTAGATTTGTCAAAACAAATAAGGTGTTTGGTAGAATTGGAGTGCTCAATAATGAATTTTTTTTTAGTGTGGTTATGGATGGTGTCACCCATGTGATCTTTCAAATGAGCTTTAAAGGATTTGTTAGTTTGACTTCTGTAAGACATTCCACATGAACAAGGGATCTCATAGACTCTGGGATCTAACATAGGGTCATTCTTATCCTTGGTTGATCTTAATGGCCAGCCAAGGGTTCTCTGGGCCTTAAAATACACAGGTTTTCAGAAGTTCTCAAAAACAATATTGATAATATTTATAATGACAAAAATAATAATAATATTTTCAATGGGTTCTTAGATAGACGTTGATCAGGTGTAATATTAAAACACTCCTATATGTTAAGTCACTGGTTCAATTCCCCACCCTATATGGATGTTATTCTTGGACATGACGATGATGTAGTGTCATTGTTTCCAAACTTACAAAAAAAAACATTAAAAATAATATTAGTAGTAGTTATAATAATGTTGGAGTAATACTTTATTACATTAATAGTACAACATTAATTATAATATAAATATATGATTAATGTAGTAATAATATTCGATGTAACAATTCGTTCTTATATTAATATTTCTTCTGGTAATAATCACATTATCATGAACAAAGTCGACGCGTTTCGAACCAACCAGTGTGGTTCATCATCAGGACTAGGTGAGAGATCAGATCAGTCGTTAAGCTTTAAATAGATGTAGGAGATGCAAAGAAAACCGTTATAACAGCTATTTTGACTATTAAATCCACAACGGTTAGTTTTAATATTTAAAACAAAATAATGAAAATAAAAATAAAAGAAGTTCTACTAATTTAAATATTAAATACAATTTGAAACGGCTAGTTTGAATATTCAAATTTAATTATATATTATTTATATTAAAATTCTATTAAAATTTTTTTAATAATAATAAAAATAAAAATAATAAAATACAATAAAATAAAATACAAATAAAAAATAAAAACAAAACTAAAATAGTTAAACCAATAAAATTAAAAATGGTAACAGTTAGTAATATATTAAAATATTTATTTATTTATTTATTTAAAAATAAAAAATAAATAAAAATAAATAAATAAATAAAATAAAATAAATAAATAAATAAATAAAATTTTTCTTAATATCGTTAAATGACTATTCAAAAATTAACTATTAAACAAAAATAAATAAATAAATAAATAAAATATAATAATAATAATATAATAATAATAATAATAATAATAATAATAAATAAATAAATAATATAAAAATAAAATAAAATAAAATAAATAAATTAATTAATTAATTAATTTTTTTTTTTTAAATATAAAATAAAATAAAAATAATATATTAAAATTCTATTAAAATTTTTTTTATTTTTTTATTTTTTTATTTTTTTACTTTTATTTTTATTTTTATTTTATTTTATATTTAAAAAAAAAAAAAAATTAATTAATTAATTTTATTTTATTTTGTTTTTATATTATTTATTTATTTTTTATTATTATTATTATTATTATTATTATTATTATTATTATATTTTATTTATTTATTTATTTATTTTTTTTTAATAGTTAATTTTTGAATAGTCATTTAACGATATTAAGAAAAATTTTATTTATTTATTTATTTTTATTTATTTATTTTATTTTATTTTATTTATTTATTTATTTTTATTTATTTTTTATTTTTAAATAAATAAATAAATAAATATTTTAATATATTACTAAGCATTATTTTTAATTTTATTAGTTTAACTATTTAGTTTGTTTTTATTTTTTATTTACATTTATTTTATTGTATTTTATTATTTTTATTAAAAAAATTAATAAGGTAATATAAATAATATATAAATGAAGTGAATATTCAAACTAGCGGATTTTTCAAATATGTTAATATTTAAATTAGTAGCTTTTCTTTTATTTTTATTTTCATTATTTTGTTTTAAATATTAAAACTAACCGTTGTGGATTTAATAGTCAAAATAGTTGTTATAACGGTTTTCTTTGCATCTCCTACATCTATTTAAAGCTTAACGACTGATCTGATCTCTCACCTAGTCCTGATGATGAACCACACTGGTTGGTTCGAAACGCGTCGACTTTGTTCATGATAATGTGATTATTACCGAAAGATTCTTCATAATTTATTGATGGATCACAGAAGCCAAAAATCTACTAATATTTCTTCTATTAATAATTTCATTAAGAACATTTAATAACATTCACATTAATATTAAAAACAATTTTATAATAACATATTTCAAATATAATTTGTAATTATTCCTAAGATAGTTTGTAATGGTCTCCAATGTGTTAACCGACACATTTTTTTAGTTTGTAATGGTCTCCAATGTGTTAACCGACACATTTTTTTGGTTTCAAAGCCTTTTTCCAAGTCTTAACCATAGAGCCTTATATTGGATGCTTGTGGTTAATCATAGTAAAACTATGCTTAACCATCAACTACCACCATTTCAATGGTAACCATAGACACATAATTGTTAACAATCGAAAATCCAAATTCAAAATATGGTCAACCATAGTGAAACCACATTATAACCATGGTAAAGTATCAATAGTCAAACATAGCCAAATAATGTCACCCTTTGTAGTAAATTTTTAAATGGTTTACCATGATAAAACATGGCCAAAACTACGTTTACCATAAATTATAATAGTCAACCTTGTTCACCCAAAGTCCTCCTCACTCAACGGAACTCGGCCACATTCAATTATAGTGAATCATGGTTAATATTAAATAATCGAATATATTCAACCACATTATTCAAACATAGCCAAAAAAAGTCACTCTTTGTATTCAGTGTTTAAATAGTTGACCATCATCAAACTTGATCAACCATATGTTTACCATATTTGAGAAGAGTCAACCTTGTTCACTCAAACTCATCCTTAGTCAACATAACTCAAGCATATTCAATTGTGGTCAACCATAGTTTACCAAAGCCAAAATTTGTCAATCCTAGTCAATTATGGTCATCCTTGGCCGGTCATAATCAAGATTTGAAAATTCTTAGTAATAAAAATAAATATTAAAAATTTGACTAATAATATTGATATTAATATTTTGATGTCATAATTATACATAAATCTATCCAACATGACAGTGTGACAAATATTATCATAATGTCACAACCATTGTTGCAATGTTACATTACATTGCAATTAATCTAATGTCACAATGTGACATTACAAATTATGGTCAAATAGATTTAATAATGTAGTTCACTATGTTTGACTATGTTTGAAAATGCCTGAAAATCAATATTATTCAACTTTGGTCAAATATAATTGACAATTAGTATTATTGGTTTATATTAATAATCAAACATGTGACGTCAAAATGGTACAAAAATACAACCAATCCAGAAATGTGTCAAACAATGTCACAATGTCGCGTTAAATTGCAATTTATCGAATGGTGCAATATGACATTATAAAATTAAACAACCACATTTACTAATGTGGTTGATTATGTTAGACCATCTTTAAATATGTTTGATAGCCAACGCTCTTCAAGCTCAGTCAAACGTAATCTCCTATTAATATTAGAAGTTAGTATTAATAATCAAACCTAATGAACCACATTAGTCAAACATAGTCAAATAATTTCAACCTTTATAGCTAGTGCTTGAAGAGTTGACCACCAACAAACTTGGTCGAACCTATGTTTAGCATATTTAACAATAGTCAATCTTTTACACTCATAGTGCTCTTTAGTCAGCATAATTCAGTCATATTCCATTATGGTTAAACATGGCTGACCAAGTCAGAAGTTGTCAACCTTGGTCAACTCAGGTCATTCTTGGTCGATCATAATCAAACATTATGGTAAACTAAGGTCTATATCGTTAAAATGTTCAAACATGGTCAACCAAGTTATCGATGGCTAAATATGGCTAATCATAATGGTCAATCATTTAAACTATGGTCAACCATATTTTAATATGGTTAATGATGGTTAACCATGATAAACTATGGTCAAACTTCATCAGCCATGATTAAGGTATCTCTGGTTGAATTTGGTAAACCATGGTCAACCATGGTCAAATGTGACAAAGCATGATTGAAGATGGTCAACCATGGTCAACCATGCTAATTAAAAGTCAACCATCATTAACCATGATCAACCATGTTAAACCATAATCAGCCATAGTACCATGTTTAAACCTTGTCAACCATAATTAGCCATGCTACCATGGTCAAATGTGGTCAACCATCATCAACCATATTCAAACATAATCAAACATGGTATTAATGGTAAATTTATCTTAATGGTCAACCATGATCAACCATGGTTAACCATGGTTAATGTCTTTATGGTCTACCATACAACCATGATCAATAATTGTCAACAATGGTGAACGATGATCAACCATGGTCAACCATGATGAACCATGGTTGAATATGGTCAACCATGGTCAATCATGATCAATCAATGTTAAAAATCATCAACCATGCCCAAGCATTGTTGACCATCATCTACCATGATCATAATACCCAATTAATGCCTTTATAGTCAACCATGATCAATTGTGGGAAACCATGGTTTAATATGCTCAACGATGGTTAATGTTTTTTTGGAAAATCATAGACAAACATGGTCATCCATGATCAACCATGGTCAACCATTATTGATTATCATTAACCATTATTAACCATGGTTTATTATTTCCATCCATGATTAATTATGGTTACCCAAGATCAAGGCCTTTATGGTTGAATATGGTTAACTATGATCAACCATGGCTGTCTTTGGTAAACCATAGTTGACCTAGAATATTCCATTATCTATCAACTCCTAATGGCCAATCATAGTTGACCATGGTCAAGATGGTCGAACTAGTTCAACCAAGGTCTCTATGGTTGAATATGGTCAACCATAATCGTCAATAAATATCTTTATGGTTGGATATGATCAAGAATGGTCAACCATCTTTAGCCATAATGAAACCCATCAACCATGGTTGAAAATTGTCAACCATTGTCAACTATCATTAACCATGGTAAATCAATTTCAACTATCGTCAACCATGATCAACCATGGTCAATGTCCCTATGGTCAACCATGGTCACCCATGATGAACTATGGTAGTCCATGATCAACCATGGTCAACCATTGTCAACCATGAATGGTTTAGGTCAACCATGATCAACCATGGTTGAATATCCTAAACCATGATTAACTATGGTTAACGATGATTAGCTTTGTATGATAAAATATATTCAACTATGATCATCCATGGGAATACTTTGTCAACCATAGTCAACCTAGAACATTCGATGGTATACCAACTCCTAATGGTCAATCATGGTAAACCATAGTCAGAATAGTTGTCCCTCTTCAACTATAATCAAATCCATTAACCATATCGACCGTTAATGCAATTATATTTTTAACACTACTGAAATATTATCATTAATATCGATGTAAGATTGACCATGGTTAGCCTCGTCCACCGTAATAAACCTCGTGAACCCTCATGAGTGATGGTTAAGAATAGTAAATGAATCGACATAGCTTTCCACCTTTTATATCCCAATTGGCATATGAAAACAACATCAAAAAACATATATCAACCACATTGAGAAATGTGGTTGTGCTAGTTTCATATTTACTTTATATAGAGAAAATAATTAATTTAAATTAAAAAAATTCTCGTGAGTAAAAATATGTTAACATCAAATATGTGTTAGGAATTTTTATTCTTTGATCCATAAAATGTATAAAAAATGTTTTGGTGGTAATTACATCCAAGAATATTTTGCGTTTCAAACCAACTAGTGTGGTTCATCATCAGGACAAGATGAGAAATCTTAATAGTCCACCAATTTAAAAAGATAGAGGGATGCTCCAACTAGCCATTGTAAAATGGTTAGTTTGACTCAAATAAGGAAAATAATTTTAAAAAAATGAATTTATTACTATATTATAAATTTATTATTTTAATTATTTAATTTACTTATTTATTTATTTATTTATTTTGACTAAATAAAGGAAAATAAGATATTTAATTAATTTAAAAATAATTAATTAATTGTTGTATATAATTGTAATATATATTATTATAATTATACTTATTAATATTTATTTTTAGTTAAAAACAAAATTTAATAAGATAAATCCTAATTACTAGATAATTCAATACATTATATATCAAAATTAGAAATAAATATTATAATTAGAATGAATGACTTAATTTAAACAATAAAAATAAAAAAGGTGTTGGCAATATGATGTAGAGTGTTGTCCTTCATGGCAACCCACTTGATGAAGATGATGGAAACCTACTTGATGAAGTTGTTATTGACTTGATGAGCTGGTAAATGATGTACATCTGAAGTGCCTACAACCAGTACAGAAGGTGCAGAAGAAAGAATTTCCAGAATAGGCCAGAACAATGATAAAAATGTGGGTTACAAGGCATACGCGGGTTTGTCAAGGAGAAAGCGCGTATGCACGCGTAAAAGTACGTGGAAAGTCGCGTATGGTCTTTTGCGCTCCAAATTTAGAATACCAAGGGTCAATACCATGGTAATGCCCCTTGGTATTCTAAATTTGGAGCGCAAAAGACCATACACGACTTTCCACGTACTTTTCCATGTGCATACGCGCTTTCTCCTTGAAAAACCTACGTATGCCTTGTAACCCACATTTTTATCATTGTTCTGGCCTATTCTGGAAATTATTTCTTCTGTACCTTCTGTACTGATTGTAGGCACTTCAGATGTACATCATTTACCAGCTCATCAAGTCAATAACAACTTCATCAAGTAGGTTGCCATCATCTTCATCAAGTGGGTTGCCATCAAGGACAACACTCTGCATCATATTGCCAACAATCTCCCCCTTTGGACTTGATGGCAACCATGATGGTGTTTGATCACTACAGCAGCATAATGATATTCCCCCCATTTATTCAAACACCATGTCACTCTCCCCCTTTGACATCAAGGGCAAAGGGCGGATTAACACCAACTCAAGGATTTTCTTCGTTTTTAGGTCTGATGTACATTGAAGTTACCATGCTCCCCCTGAGTTCATGCCGAATCTTCAAACATGTTTTTGCAATGAAGTACATGACTCTATGACCTTCCTATCACCAAGGACTCATACTTACATCAATGATCCAACCAAGTGGATTTACATATGAGACTCAAGTACCCAACCAAGTGGGTTTACACATTTTGACTCAGCTACCCAACCAAGTGGGTTTACATATTGAACAAGTCCGTACATGACAGAATATTACATTTTACATCAATATCATAGGTCTCAACATGACCTTTTCATAAAATAACAAGAATGAATTTTTGTACCAAATACCAAAAGACCTCAAGAGAGAGATCATATTTCAAAGTCATCATGATGCCAACAATGCATCATACTCAGTAAGACTAATGCTCCCCCTGAAAATTTTCATCCAATGCATCCTTTCCGAAAGACCAAAGTTCCGCCTTAGTTTTTGCATCCTGAACACTTTCAACAGCAACTCATCAAGGAAACTTCATCCAATATCAGAGAATGAAAAAGAAATATAAGAGTTGAAACATCACCAGAGATACCAAACAGCACTGCAGCTGTGCTAAAAAATGCTGACTTCAAATAAGATTTGTCAGCAACCACACATACGCGGTTTTCTATGTATGAACTCACGTATATACGCGACTGTCTTTCAGGAAACCCGCGTATCCAAATTAATCTTCAGAATTTTAATCAGATCTGATCCTCTGCATGGCAGAGACTACTCCCAGCTTTTGTCTGAGATATTCAAATGCTTCCTTGGGCAGAGGTTTGGTAAATATATCAGCAACTTGTTCTTTGGAGGGAACATACTCCAACTTCACCTTTTGTTCAAGCACTTGTTCACGTAAGAAATGATACTTGATGGGAATGTGCTTGGTCTTGGAATGCATAACAGGATTCTTTGAGATACTGATCGCACTTGTATTATCACACATAATGGAGATAGGAGGTGAACATTTAATTTGAAAATCTTGTAAAGTTTGCATCATCCAAAGGAGTTGAGTACAGCAAGATGCGGCAGCCACATATTCTGCTTGTATTGTAGATAAGGAAATAGAATTTTGCTTTTTGCTGAACCAAGATACTAACCGAGGTCCCATATAGAATGCACCACCACTAGTGCTTTTCCGATCATCAACATTTCCAGCCTAATCTGCATCAGTGTAAGCATGAAGAGTAAGATCAGCATTCCTTGGATACCATATTCCAAAGTCTTGAGTTCCTTGTAGATATTTGAATATTCTTTTGACAGCCTGAAGGTGAGATTCTTTTGGATTGGCTTGGAATCGTCCAACAATCCCAACTGCATGCATAATGTCCGGTCTAGTCCCAGTGAGATAGAGTAGGCTTCCTATCATTGATCTATATTCTGGTTGATTCACAGCGGGAGAGTCATCATAAGAACTGAGATTGCATCCGGTTATCATTGGTGTGCTTACAGGTTTGAATTATTCCATGCCATACTTCTTCAGAATTTGCTTAAGATATTTTGCTTGTGATAAGAATATACCATCTGTAGTTTGATGCACTTGCAGGCCAAGAAAGAATGTTAGTTATCCAAGTAGGGACATTTCAAATTCTTGCTGCATGACAGAAGAAAATTTCTGACTCATAGATTCTTCATTACTTCCAAAAATGATATCATCAACATATACAACCACAATCAATAGTTTATCATTTTCAACCTTTGTGTATAAGTTGCTATCAGCAGACCCCTTTGAAAATCCTTGTTGATGAAGATATTTGTCAAGACGATAATACCATGCCCTTGGAGCTTGTTTGAGACCATAGAGGGCCTTTTTAAGTTTACAAACAAGATTTTCATCATTTCCCAAAATGAATCCTTCCGGTTGTTCTATATACACTTCTTCTTCTAGATCACCATTGAGAAAAGCAGATTTAACGTCCATTTGATAAACTTTGATTTGTTGAAAACTTGAAAAAGCAAGAAACATTCTTATGGCTTCAAGTCTAGCTACAGGAGCAAAAGTTTCTTCAAAGTCTATACCTTCTTGTTGAGTATACCCCTTGCAAACCAGTCTAGCTTTGTTTCTTATAACATCCCCATTCTAATTTAACTTGTTTTTGAATATCCATTTAGTTCCAATGACATTTTTGTTATGAGGTCTTGGTACTAATTCCCAAGTGTGATTCTTTTCAATTTGATCAAGCTCTTCATTCATGGCTTGAACCCAACATTCATCTTTGTTGGCTTGATTGACATTGTGTGGTTCAATAGTGGACATAAATGCCAGATAGCTAGAGGATCCCACAAGAGTCCTTCTCGTTTGTACACCTGATGCCTTATCTCCCAAAATTTGAGATTCTGGATGATTATTTTGAACATATCTGGAAGGAGCCTTTTCAGATAAATCATCTTCATGTTCTTCATTGGGTTCATCGTCTATATTATTTCTATTTGAAGCAGAGGGACATATGTCATCATCGTCTACAGCTGTTGTTTTTTTTTCTTCTTTAGGAGCTGCAGGAGACTCATCAATTACAACATCAATACATTCAACAATCTTTCGAAGCCTTTTATTGTAACATTTGTATGCTCTGCTTGTAGATGAGTAACCAAGAAGTATCCCTTCATCTGATCTAGGTTCAAACTTTCCAAGCTTTTCATCATTATTTTTGATAAAGCATTTACTTCCAAAAACTCTAAAATGCTTCACAGAGGGAGAATTACCATACCAGAGTTCATATGGAGTTTTTTCACTATTTACCCGAACATGTGCCTTGTTGAGAATTTTTGTTGCTATACAGCAAACATTCTCAACAAGGCACATGTTCGGGTAAATAGTGACAAAAATCCATATGAACTCTGGTATGGTAATTCTCCCTCTGTGAAGCATTTTAGAGTTTTTGGAAGTAAATGCTTTGCCAAAAATGTGGTAAGCTTAGTAAGTTTGAACCTAGATGGGAGAAATGAAGGATACTTCTTGCTTACACTCATCTGCAAATGAGCAAATCTTACAATAAAATAGCAGCTGATGTATTGATGTTGTCATTGATGAGTCTCCTGCAGCCTCTAAAGAAGAAAAACAAACGACACATGGGTGTGTGTATATATCCCTACTGACTCAAATAGCAATAATATAGACGGTGAAACCCTGATGAAGAACATGAAAATGATTTATCTGAAAAAGCTCCATCCAGATATGTTCAAAAGAATCATCCTGAATCTCAAATTTTGGGAGACAAGGAATCAGGTGTACGAACAAGGAGGACTCTTGTGGGATCCTCTAGCAATCTGGCATTTCTGTCCACCATTAAACCTCACAGTGTCAGTCAAGCTCGCAAAGATGAATTTTGGATTCAAGCCATGAATGAAGAGCTTGATCAAGTTGAAAAGAATCACACTTAGGAGTTAGTACCAAGACCTCATGACAAAAATGTCATTGAAACTAAATGGATATTCAAAAACAAGTTAAATGAGAATGGGGATGTTATAAGAAATAAAGCTATATTGAATTTGCGAAATTATACTCAGCAAGAAAATATAGATGCCTAGGCGGAAATAAAATAAGAATGTTTCTTGCTTTTTCAAGTTTCAACAAATCAAAGTTTATCAAATGGATGTTAAATCTGCATTTCTCAATGGTGATCTAGAAGAAGAAGTTTATATAGAACAACCAGAAGGATTCATTTTGGGAAATGATGAAAATCTTGTTTGTAGACTTAAAAAGGCTCTATATAGTCTCAAACAAGCTCCAAGGGCATGGTATTATCGTCTTGACAAATATCTTCATCAACAAGGATTTTCAAAGGGGTCTGCTGATAGCAACTTATACACAAAAATTGAAAATTATAAACTATTGATTGTGGTTGTATATGTTGATGATATCATTTTTGGGAGTAACGAAGAATCTATGAGTCAAAAATTTGCTTCTGTCATGCAGCAAGAATTTGAAATGTCCCTACTAGGTGAACTAACATTCTTTCTTGGCTTACAAGTGCATCAAACTACAGATGGTATATTCCTATCACAAGAAAAATATCTTAAGAAAATTCTGAAGAAGTATGGCATGGAAGAATACAAACCTGTAAGTACACCAATGATAACCGGATGCAATCTCAGTTCTCATGATGATTCTCCCCCGGTGAATCAACCAGAATACAGATCAATGATAAATTTACTCTATCTCAGCAGGACTAGGCCGAGTTTGATATACATGCGGTTGGGTGTTGGGGCAGTTCCAAGCTAATCAAGATCTCACCTTGGTACCAAAGATATTCAAATATGCAGAAACTCAAAGTTTGGACTAATGAAACATCCCAGGAAAATGCCGATGCTACTCTTCATGCTTGTATTTGAATTAAATTCAGAAAATGTGATGATTGGAAAGCACTAGTGTATCTATTCAATTAGAACCGGTGGATATCTTGGTTCAGAAAGAAGCAAAACTCTATTGCCTTATCTACAGCAGAAGCAGAATATGTGGCTGTCGCATCATGTTGCACTCAACTTCTTTGGATGATGCAAACCTTACAAGACTTTCAAATCAAATATTCACCTCCTATCTCCATTATGTGTGATAATACAAGTGCCATCAGTATCTCAAAGAATCCTGTTATGCATTCCAAGACCAAGCACATTCCCATCAAGTATCACTTCTTACGTGAACAAGTGTTTGAACAAAAGGTGAAGTTAGTGTTCTCATACAACAGTTGCTCATATGTTGCAAACATACACGAAAATATCACCGGACGGAAGGCAGGGTAGTCTGCGCCATGCGGATCAGATCTGATTAAAATTTTGAAGATTAATTTGGATACGGAGTTTCTTTGAAAACATAAATATTATATCTAGCAGTTCATGCCCAAGAATCCTTGCTATCTCTGATTCTAGTGTCTTGACAAATGTGAAGTCAAATTTTTCGACAGTACCTTCTGGGGGGTCGTATCTCTGATGATGTTTCAGCTCTTATATTTCTGTTTCATTCTCTGATATTGGGTGAAGATGCCTCGATGATTGGCTGTTGAAAGTGTTCAAGTTGCACAAGCTAAGGAGGAGCTTTGGTCATATGGGAAGGATGCATTGGATGCACAGTTTCAGGGGAAGCATTAGCCTTGATTAATGTAATGAATTTTTGGCATTATGATGACTCTGAAATATGATCTCTCTTGAGGTCTTTTTGATATTGGTTATAAAAATTCATTCTTGTGCATTGACAAAGAAAGGTCATGTTGGAATATGATGTAATATTAATCATGTGCGGACTTGTTCGATATGTAAATCCCACTTGAGTTTGGGTAAATTTTGAGTCAAAATGTAAAACCCTTGAAGATACTTGAGTCTCATATGTAAATCCACTTGGTTGGATCATTGATGTAAGTATGAGTCCTTGGTGATAGGAAGGTCATAGAGTCATGTACTTCATTACAAAAACATGTTTGAAGATTCGGCATGAACTCAGGGGGAGCATGGTAACTTCAATGCACATCAGATCTACAAACGGAGAAAATCCTTGAGTTGGTGTTGATCCGCCCTTTTCCCTTGATGTCAAAGGGGGAGAGTGACATGGTGTTTGAATAAAAGGGGAGAATATCATTCTGCTTCTGTAGTGATCAAACATCATCGTGGTTGCCATCAAGTCCAAAGGGGGAGATTGTTGGCAATATGATGCAGAGTGTTGTCCTTGATGACAACCCACTTGATGAAGATGATGTCAACCTACTTGATGAAGTTGTTATTGACTTGATGAGTTGGTAAATGATGTACATCAGAAATGCATACAATCAGTACAAAAGGTACAGAAGAAAGAATTTCTAGAATAGGCCAGAAAAATGATAAAAATGTGGGTTACAAGGCATACGCGAGTTTTTCAAGGAGAAAGCGCGTATGCACACGGAAAAGTACATGGAAAGTCGCGTATGGTCTTTTACGCTCCAAATTTAGAATACCAAGGGGCATTACCATGGTATTGACCCATTGTATTGAGCGCTGGGTTGTCTATTTGATCCCGTCCAGGAATACCGTTGGAAGTAATGTGGTTTTGGCTCATGGTATTGATAAAGGGTAAACCTATATAAGGAGGTAAAATTGATTGTGCAAGTGTGACTGGGCTTTAATGAATACTTTACTCTGAAGTATATCTGTATTGTTGAACTCTGCTCTTAACTGATAAATCTGAATCTATGATGCATCTATGAACACGATGAAGGTTCAAGATCTCTAGATCTTGAAATGGTGAATCTCTTGGATGATCTGAAAAGAAGTAATGAAGACCTGGCGCAAATCTATTGAAGAAGTTGAAGAAGTCCGGGTAAGTTCATAGTTCTTGTCTGTTCTGCAAAATTTATCTTTTATAGATCTATATGCAGGTTCAGTTCATTAAAAGTGTGTGTATACGCGGCTCTGTTCAGGGAAAAGCGTGTATGGGAAGTTAGGGTTTATTTGAGGAATTTACTGAAGTATACGCGGGTTCGTCTTATGAAACACGCGTACATACGCGGGTCTGATATACTAAAAGCGCGTATGGAATCTGAATTAATGGGGTCTCAAAGTTGAATGCGTTTCTGATTATCTGTTCTGAAGTCTGGGTTAACTCTGATATTCTGGTGACAGTGGGTTCATTGTTCTATTTGTAGCTTTGGGCAAGGTATGTTTTTTGAAGAGTGAAGGGTTGTGTTGGAGCTGCTGGATCCAGTTTGAAAATTGATGAAACGTGGACTGCAGTGGATCTGAGGGTTGAAGCCTTCAATCGGAAAGTAGAAGCTTTCTGTCAGCAGAGGCTGGTGCTAAGATCAGGGGGTAGTAGCTCCCTTCCAGGTGAGGCTGGTAAATGAGAGCAGGGGGTTGTTGCTCCCTTCCAGGTGTGGCTGGTAAACGAGAGAAGGTTGTAGCCTTCTGCAGGTGGGTGCTTGCGTGCTGGTATGAGTCTGCGCCAGTACATGATTGTAAGAAGTTTTTCTTTATAATAAATATTGAAGACTGAGATGACGGTAGCGGTGGTTTTCTCCCGAATTGGGTTTCCACCTAAAAATCCTGGTGTTCATGTGTGTTGACTATGTGTGATGATCATTCTGTTCTTTCTGCACCTGTTTACTCTTTTCTAAAATATCTGATGAATGAATAATACAATGATCTGAGTTAAGATTTGAATGCATAATTAAATCTCTGAGCATACGCGAGTTCTATAAAGTATATCTGCATATATACGCTATTTGTATTCATCAAAGTAGCGTATGGGTTTTTAGAAAGGAAAAGTAAAGATTTTATTGTCTGCATTAAATACTGATTCACCCCCCTCTCAGTATTTTTCCAACAAAAGG
>JAXQQM020058147.1:0-105630 GCA_034641835.2 Pinus albicaulis | reverse complement strand
TAGGAATGCAACAGAATAAACATATAACCATAAATACAGAGATGCAGCGGAATTAACACTTCATTTCATTAATATCAAAGAATTGAAATTTGCTTACAGACAGAATGGAAATAAAACTAGCTAGGGCAATGGTAGCTATCTCTGAGAAGAGATGTGGCGGCTACAGGCCTCTGAACTGAGTTACAATGAGGCTCGAGGGCCTATTTATTATTGAGAAACAATGGAGAACCCTAAACATCCCAAAAACCTAACCCTAGAAGATGAAGCGCCAAAACTATGGGCCCCGTTTGGGTAAATTGGTGTTTCAACTTCCCAGGGACGTAACTTTGGCATACTATCTCCGTTTGACGCACATGATACATCATTAGAAAGCTCTATCCGAGGACTACAACTATTAAGACAAATTAGATGATCCAATTCGCTGGTAAAACGATACCCAAAAAACGTCGTTTAGGGCCTCAAAACGGCTCCGGAAGTTCAGGACCCGAAAAACTGCTAAAAATAGTAAGTTATGCCGAAACTGAAAAACTGAAAGAGACAATGGTGGGGGGCCAAGTGGAATAGGTGGGTGGCCACCAATATCCACCTGGATCATTCCTCCTCCCTTAGGAAGCAATGGTCCCCATTGCGTTAAGTTCCTCCATGAGATGAGGAAATTTCTGCTGAACTTGGTCCCTGGTGAACCACTTTCCTTGGTGCAGGAGTTGGCCAACTTTGACAACCCGATACAGTTGGATCCTCTGTTGGCGAGTGTTATTAATTTTCATGTCCATGATACAATCTGTGGTGGCCTGTTCCATGCAGTCTGGGTTTAACTCTGTTGGTGTGAGTTGTTCTGCAATGTCCGAAGTGTCCAGTAGAGGTGGGAAGTAAGGACGAAGGCGATCCACATTGAAGACTGGGTGCAGACCAAGGAATGGTGGAATACTAAGCTCAAAAGCATTGTTCCCTACAGCCTTGGTGATGGTGTACAGCCCGTATCAGAGCGGGCGAAGCTTGCGGTGAGGTCCAGTGAGGCGCTCCTTCTGCAAATGCAGCCATACTTTATCGCCCACCTGGAAGTTGTGTGGCACCCGGTGTTGATCATGGCGTTGCTTGTACTTCGCATTAGCTCTGTCCAATATATCATGAACCTGTTGGCGGATGTGTTGAATGCGCTCGATGAAGCTACTTGCTTTGTCAACTTCAGACTGGACGTGCGCTGAATCGGCCTGAGCAGCTGCAAATGGCATGGCTACGTCAATGGGACATAGTGGCCGGAATCCCAAGCCCACCTGAAAGGGGCTATGGCCAATTGAACTGTGGAGAGCCCGGTTATAACTATGTTGTACATAAGGGAGGCTCTCGTCCCATGTGCGTGGATGCTTTGAATTATACATGCGCAGAATGTGTACAATCATTCTGTTGACGACCTCTGTCTGGCCATCTGTTTGGGGATGGAAAGCCGTGGACTTGGTGAGCTTTGTGTCCATCATTGACCAGAGGCTGGACCAAAATGTGCTGAGGAACCTTCTATCTCGATCTGATATGATATACTGTGGGATCCCGAAGTGCACCCATACTCGTTCAAAGAAGAGTTTAGCAGTAGCTTCTGCTGTGATATTCTTCTTACAAGCCGCCATAATGGCCATCTTCGAGAATCTGTCAACGACCACGAAAACACAGTCATTTCCATTCTTAGTAGAGGGCAGGCCTGACATGTAATCCATGGAGATGGATTCCCAAGGTCGACTAGGGGTAGGTAGTGGAGTATATAGGCCTTGCTTCTTGATGGTCGGTTTGGCAATGGCACAAGCAATGCAGGATCTGATGTGCTTCTCGACATCCTTTCGAAGGTTCGGCCAATAGAAATACTTCTGTAGTATTGCTACTGTTTTCTCGACCCCGAAATGCCCAGCAACTCGACTGTAGTGTGCTTCCCACATCATCTTGGCACGCTCGCTTGAAGGAACACAAAGGTGTCCCATGTGACATAAAAGTGCATCTTGGAGGTGAAAATTTGGAACTTGCGTAACCCCCAAGAGTGACTTGTAAGTGTGGCCGAATTCTGTGTCACTCTCACAGAGAAGCGGCCAATCAGAAGTCTCGTGCCCACAAGAGTTGAGCACGGTGGTGAGCGCCACGATCGGTGGTCGGCTGAGGCAGTCTGCAACATTATTGGTGCTACCCTTCTTGTAATTGATGTTCAAATGAAACTGTTGCAGATATGTGGACCACTTCTGATGGCGATCATTCTGCAACTTCCCTTGTGTCTGTATGAACTGCAGGGGCCGGTGGTCCGTGTGGATGATTGTTTCCTTCCCCAAAATGTAATGCTTCCATTGTCGACAGGCTTGCACAATGGAATACATTTCTTTGTCATAGGTGGGATACTTGCGAACTGTCTCAGACAATGTCTCACTGTGATATGCCACTGGATGTCCCTGTTGAGTAAGAACCGCCCCAATAGCATAGTCAGAGGCATCTGTCTCGATCTCAAATGGCTGCTGCAAGTCTGGTAAGTTGAGCACTGGGGCAGAACAGAGGCGATTTTTCAATTCTTTGAATGCCTTCTGTTGAGGTTCCGACCAAAAGAATTTTGCTCTTGCTCCTCCTTTGGTGACTTGACCCAAGGGCCAAGTGATATGAGAGAATCCCAACACGAATCTACGGTAGAAATTAGCAAGACCCAGAAAGCTGCGAAGCTCTGTTATAGTAGTCGGGGCTGGCCAATCCCGAATGACTTGGATCTTGGCTGGATCCACATGCACCCCCCTTTCATCAATAATGTATCCCAGATATTGAACCCGGGTCATGCCAAACGTGCACTTCTCCAAATTGGCACACAAATTGTGTTGCCGCAGTGTTTGGAGGACTTGTCGGATGTGATGAAGGTGCTCTTCCCAAGTCTTGCTGAAGATCAGAATGTCATCCAAGTACACCACTACGAATGAGTTGGTGAATGGCCGCAAGATGTCATCCATCATCCTCATGAAGGTTGCGAGAGCATTCGTCAACCCGAAAGGCATGACCAGCCATTCAAAAAGGCCTTCCTTAGCTTTGAAGGCAGTCTTCCACACATCAGAGGGTTCAATTGGTACCTGGTGATACCCAGACTTCAGGTCGATCTTACCGAAATATTTTGCACCTTGGAGTTGGTCCAGAAGGTCATCAATCCGTGGGATTGGGTACCTATTCCGGACAGTGATCTTGTTCAGCGCCCGATAGTCAATACAGAGTCTCCACGTCCCATCCTTCTTCCGTACCAACACGATCGGGCTCCCACAGGGCGATGAACTTGGTCTGATGTGACCTTTATGCAACAGCTCCTGAATCTGCCTCTTGATTTCATCATTTTCTAGAACAAAGCGTCGATAGATCGGTCCATTGGGTAGCGGCGCACCTGGGGTCAGATCAATCGGGTGCTTGACCTGGCAGTGCAGAGGAACCCCTGTGGGTGAGGTGAAGATGTCCCCGTACTCCTCCACGACCTTATCCATTTGTTGTTGTCGTGAAGAGGGGCCCTGTCTGGAGGTCGTGGCCACAGTCTTCTTCTTGCCCTGGGGGCGGATCATCAGGAAAATGAATTTCCTGGTTTGGGAAATGAGCTTACTGCATTGTTTTGCAGTAACCAAAGAGATAGTTGTAGGAGGTGGTACCTCTGGTATCCTGTACAACTTATTCCCCAAAGTAATAATAACAGCATGAGGTCGAGACTCATACACAGCATGACGCTTCCACAAGTATGGTTGTCCTAATAATACATCAGAAACATCAATAGGAGCAACGTCACACAATACCTCATCCGTGAAGGGCTTGATGCTATAGGGAAGGTGACACTGCCGGCTGACGCGGAGATCTCGTCCTTGGTGAAGCCACCCGATGGTGTATGGATGTGGGTGAGCTGTGGTCGGCAAGCCCAACCGCTTCACGGCGTCTGCTGAAATGAGGTTCTTTTTGCTCCCATTGTCGACAATGAACTGTACAGGGGAGCCCTTTACCCACATCTGGGAGTGGAAGAGACGTTCCTCCTCCTCTGGATCTTCCGGTTCCTCCTTCGGGACCTTTGTAGTGGCAACAGTGGCGTTGGGCTCCGCATCAATAATCTGTTTCCCTTTTTCATTCCCCTTTTCAGGTTCTGATTCGGAGTCGGAGCATGCATCTGACTCATAAGCCCTCATCTCGGCCACTAGCGACTGCTTGGCCCGACACTCACTTGTGTTGTGAGTGGAGCTCTTATGGAACTCACACCACTTTCCCGTGTCCTTCTTTGGCTTTACGGTGTTGTTCTTTTCTTGTGGCTTTGACGGGTTGTCTTTAGCCGCCATGACTTGGCTCTGTCCTTTGTTCTGCGGTTTGGAAGCACCTTTTCCTTGCTTTTGATTCGCAGATCCAAAGTCTCGCTTCTTCTGTTTGAATTTCTGCTCAATCTTGGCAGCATACCGGTATGCCGTACCAAGCGAGGAGATGTCGAGGAACTCCATTTCCTCCTGAATGTATCTGTGCAGACAGCTGCGATACTTTAGCACCAAATGTTTCTCTGAATCTTTGATACCCAACTTTGTGTGCAGGGTATGGAACAGATTCGTCAGCTCATGCACATCTTGATCCCTTTGTTGTCGCAGCGTGGTCCATTGTATGTAATTGTCCTCATAGCTCCCCACGGGATAGTACTGTTCCTTGACGGCGTCTCGGAAAGAATTCCAAGTTGGTACGGCCGAGAACAGAGAGGGTTCTGTCTGGTCCTTGTTCTCACAGTAGGTTTCCCACCAGTCCTTAACATGGGGGGTAGTTTTGAGGAGTGCAAAAATAATCTTCTCCCGGTCTGAAAAGTCATGAACAGAGAAATATCCTTCTAATAGATTCAACCATCTATCTACGGCATCTGCGTCTATTTGACCCTCAAATATGGGAATGTCAAAATTTACTTGGACCTTAAAGGGAGTCGCAACTCCAGAGTGGCTACTGGATGCAGATGCGCCGCCGGTGGGCAGCCGTTGAAGGATCTGAACAAAGTTATCCATCATCGCGTTCCTTTGTTTTTCGAGGGCCTCCTCGAGCAATATTTTGATAGGATCTCCTGCTCCCTCATCTTTCTTTTCGTCCCCCATGGGCGTTCGTCGAGGTTTGCGAGGTTGATCTTGCAAAGGTTCCACCAGATCAAGCCCTAGCTCCTTATACCCCGACCTCGTTGGGGACATGCAAAGAAGGATCGAGAAAAAGCAGACCCCTCTGATACCACTGATCCAGATTTATGTAGGAACGCAACAGAATAAACATATAACCATAAATACAGAGATGCAGCGGAATTAACACTTCATTTCATTAATATCAAAGAACTGAAATTTGCTTACAGACAGAATGGAAATAAAACTAGCTAGGGCACTGGTAGCTATCTCTGAGAAGAGATGTGGCGGCTACAGGCCTCTGAACCGAGTTACAATGAGGCTCGAGGGCCTATTTATTATTGAGAAACAATGGAGAACCTTAAACATCCCAAAAACCTAACCCTAGGAGATGAAGCGCCAAAACTATGGGCCCCGTTTGGGTAAATTGGTGTTTCAATTTCCCAGGGACGTAACTTTGGCATACTATCTCCGTTTGACGCACATGATACATCATTAGAAAGCTCTATCCGAGGAATACAACTTTCGCCACAAATATCATTTCAAAATAGAATGATATTCGTTGGAGGCACGATGCCCAAAAAACGTCGTTTAGGGCCTCAAAACGGCTCTAGAAGTTCAGGACCCGAAAAACTGCTAAAAATAGTAAGTTATGCCGAAACTGAAAAACTGAAAGAGACAATGGTGGGGCCCAAGTGGAATCCTCTGATACCACTGATCCGGATTTATGCAGGAACGCAACAGAATAAACACATAACCATAAATACAGAGATGCAGCGGAAATAACACTTCATTTCATTAATATCGAATAACAGAAAGATGCTTACAGACATAATGGAAATAAAATAGCTAGGGTGCTGGTAGCGAATCTCTGAGAAGAGATGTGGTGGCTACAGACCTCTGAACAGAGTTACAATGAGGCTCGAGGGCCTATTTATTATTGAGAAACAATGGAGAGCCCTCAACATCCCAAAAACCTAACCCTAGGAGATGAAGCGCCAAAACTATGGGCCCCGTTTGGGTAAATTGGTGTTCCAACTTCCCAGGGACGTAACTTTGGCATACTATCTCCGTTTGACGCATATGATACATCATTAGAAAGCTCTATCCGAGGACTACAGCTGTCAGGACAAATTTTATCAGAAAATTCGCTGGCGCTTTCATACCCAAAAAATGTCGTTTAGGGCCTCAAAACGGCTCCGGAAGTTCAGGACCCGAAAAACTGCTAAAAATAGTAAGTTATGCCGAAACTGAAAAACTGAAAGAGACAATGGTGGGGGCCCAGGTGGAATAGGCGAGTGGCCACCAATATCCACGTGGATCGAGAGGGCTTACCTCTCACCTTGAAGATTAATGAAGTAGCTTGACAAAATCTTATGTTCGGATATGAATTATATTATGAATAAATTCATCTTCGAAATTATGAAGCTGCAGGTTAAATGTATAAAGTTAGATCTACACTTTGTTGTCGAGTATTTTGATGAAATCCCAAAGGGATCTTGTAAAGAAGGCTGCGTAGTTTCTAGATCTGGTATGGATCTGATGTTTCAGCCATAGATATGCTGTATATATGAGATTTAATATCTAACTGCTGAAGCACACTTAGTAGGACGCTGTTCAGTTATTTCTGCAACTTTTACATATATTGCAGCTCCTAGATCTGAAGATTTCTTGCTTATTCCCTCATGCAATTCACTGTACTTCTTAATAAACTCATTAAAAGTATGATTTGATGCTGCTATAATGTTATATATGTATGATGGGTGTTTTCTAGTGACTCTTTTCTGAAACTGCGCAATTCTGAAGTGGGTTCTTCTTCATTCCATCAGCTCTTCTCTTTAGCTGATTTTTAACTAGTCAGCTTCGTGGGAGATCTATTTAAGGCCCTTAAACCAATTTGTTTTTTCTGAAACTCTGCATGGAGGTCCCAAACAGCCTATACTAAGGGAACCTAGCCCTGAGCAGCATTATTCTTGCACCATTTTTCTTATACAACGTTTTCCTTGATCCTCTTGCACTTTTGCCTAGTAGTGGAATTTCCTGTTTCTCTCTTGTTTGGTTTTTGCTTCTCTTTGGATCCATTCTTTAGATCTATAGATATAACATTCAAAAGGGCAGAAAACTCCAAGAGGAGTGTGTCATTCCCATGCTTTATTTATTTCATCAGTCTTCTATAGACAGAGTCTAGAGCGGGCCAGGAAGCCTCAGGTTTTCATCCTCTCCTTAGAGGTGATATAACCAGTAAATGCCCTACTAGTCTATCTCTAGTTTATAATTTTCTGGTGTTTTTTCCATAATAATATGATCCCATAGTGGAATATCTTAAGATATTCCCTCCTGAGTCTAATTTTCCCCATTTGGAATATTACATTCTTCATGTATTGCCTTTCGTGCAGAGGAAAACTTGTTATTTTCCTGGTATTCGATGGGGATGTCATCCAATTATAATGAAATTAACTTGTTTTACAAAAATATCTTGAATTAGACAAAAAATTTAAATCATTTGTTGCTTCCACAATATGGGATCATAGAATTGCATTAGTTATTTTTCAACATTGAAATTAGGATAATGTGGTAACTCATCAAAAGTGTGACTCGAAATGAGGGTTGATATCATATCTAATATCATGAAAAACCTATGTCTCTTCTACAAATCTACTAACTGAAAACACAATTCATTTGAAATAATATTAGCACAGTAGAATACAATTTTTTTTTATATGAGTAATAGAGCGCGTAGATAATGGAACTTGGCCTGGTGGCAGTATTTTCTAGGCACATTAAACACCCATAGAACCAAGAAAACTCTATGAACGGTTCTCTAAATAAAGTGATATCTAGAGAGGAAAGATCAAAAGGAATCTCATAATCTTTCAAAGCGAACTCCTGTAATATTTTCAAGAAATTTTCCTTTTATACTAGAAATCTATTTTCATTTGAAAAATTTAACCGCATATTCAAAATCTGTAGCTTCAATATTCGCCTAAATTTTTCAACACTCAAATAAATACCATTAAATTTGGTTGATAGTCTAATTGTTTTTCTTGCCAAATCAAAATTATCTGCGTATAAATAAACTATTTCATTGAAATAAAATACCTCTCATATGCATGAAACATTCATTATTCTGTTAGACTGTATCTTATCATTACTCTTCTCGTGCACACATATATTCACATATCTCTCATACATATTCAACCATTGGAAGATTTGATCAATAAACATAAGTGAGTTAATAATATCAATGCAAATAGCTTCTTTCCTTCCCCTTGAAGCCATTTCTACAACAAACTTGAATTTTTTTGTCAACCAACAACACTTTCAATGCACTATAGGTATAGATCAACTATATGCTAAACAAACACCACTTGTTACTACTCTGTTTTTGAAATTCCTTCTACAGGATGTTTCTAATATATAAAACTTATTATAGTAAAATTTGCATTTATGACATGTTGCACCTTGAGAGACAACCCCAGACTGAAAAGAGGTCAGTGCCCAAGACATTTATTAAAAACCATGATGAAAATATTTTATTGTCCTATTGTTATTAAGCCACATATATTTAATCCTTATCAGTATCTATTTTGAGAACACACTTTTAAAGTGGCCTTATGGTGTTGAATACAAATGGAAAAGATAGGACAGAAAGAAGTGATGCTGGAATTTATTTAACAATATTCCACATGTGTAGAATCTCTTGTTTCCAACATTAGAAGAAAAATATAAGCATTAGTAAGTGAAAAATCGAAAAGAGGAGTGCATCATTAAGTATTTTAACTTTAACTTACATAACTATAAAATCAAAGACCAACAGCTTCAAAATTTAATTCTAAAGATGAATGACATAAAAATAGGATGTGTCTGGAAAGAAAAATCATACTCAAAAAATTATGGAATCAATTGAAAGCTTTATTCATATGCGCATGGAGATACACAATAAAAAAAATTGTGCTTTTGAGGCCAAAAACATGGAACCCATTTCTCCTTCTGAATTAAGTTTTTATACAAAATTTTCAAATTGGGACAGTTATAAAAATGTCAACTAATAATAGCTATCCTCCTAAAATACTTCAAAACTAATTGTTCCTTTAATCGTTTCATTTTTAAAAATTAAAATACAATTACATAATATGAAAACGTTAAGAAGCTGATGACGTTGTTAATGATGTGATGGCAGAACGACCACAAGAAACTGTGATAGTATGTAGCCATAATACAATTTCATACTCTTGTACGAGAGAAACCTGACGGAGTCCCCTTGCAACCATCTTGGACCATCGATCTGTACCCTGATTGGAATCCGAAAATTCTTTATTGGGGGACTTGGAGAGTTAACCATCAAACAAGTTGTGTCGTCAAGTTTGCTCTATCTGATGGGTCCTACTCCTTCTTTCCAATGCCCTCAATGCATGAACTTTTACCCTGACGATGTAAGTGCATTGGGACCTACCAGAACTTGCACTAATTTTTTAAATTGCATAAAACTAAATCAACAACTTTAATCCATCATAAAATTTTAAAATCTTACCCTAAGCTTTGCCACTGTCTTTTTCTTTTGACTCTAATTTTGATTTTAATTTTTCACACATATACATTTTTGAATGTATAGGAAAAGTAAAATGAGATACAATATTAAAAATAGCATAAATAAATCACATAATCTAAACCTGCGAAAATTTGTCCAAAAAAATAGAAATTACGACACAATTTTAAAAAATCAAGAACAAATTTCTTTTTTTGGAAATCAGATTACAGTTCTCAAACTGCAGGATTTTTCACTACCCAAATAATTTTTAATAGTGCTAAATTCTCTTCCTTTTTCCTTTTACGATACATGTTACTATTATGCATGAGAAATGTGTTTTACGAAATAAAAAGAAATTAGAAAACAACAAAACAGACATTCCCGAGAAATAACACAAATAGTTCAAAATTCAAATCTTGAAATTCAAAAATTAGTTACTCCATGTACAAAACAAATTAAATGTGAATCTTCCTTATAATGACAACTAGCTTACATGTTGTGAAAAATTGCATCCAATATTAAATTAATGTTAGTGTAGAGTTACTAACATTTATGTTTTCAATTACGTTTCGATTCATCCATTTTGGCAAATGGGTACCGAACCTTTAATGTTACTATATACCATCTACGAAAATAGATAAACTACACTCCAGACAAGGAAATCATTTTTTATTTTTTTGTTTCTTGTTCTTCTCCTTTCTGTTTCTTCCACATAATGCAATTTTGCAATTCTGCCTCTTTTCCATATTCAATATACTCCTCCTGCATTGATTACAATGACCAGTAAAACTTCAACTATAACATTATTATTATTATTATTTTCAATTGGTAAAATTTATTATAAAATAATGTCATTTAATTAATAAATCTCATAGTGAAATAGGTTTCTATGTATAGCATCAATTATATAAATACTTAATTTTACAGATGCATTTGTTCCTTGCAAAGCCTTTGCATGCCCACAACCATTTCTGCACAATTAGCTCTATATCTAGTATTGTTTAACAAATAATCATTTACAATTAACTACTATAATTTTTATGACTTGCAACATAAGCTTTAATATGGGTTCCGTACAACAAAAATCTTCCGATAATAAAACAAGTTTTTTATGTTTAGTAGGTCTTACACAAAAAATTATTTTATTTAAGCAAATAAGTTGTATATGTCTATACGCAAATCACTTACAGAAACTAGTTTACAATTGACCATTTCATAATGAAGATATCATAGTTCAATGTATAATTATTATTATTTACTATTATGATCGTATGTTACTATGTAGAGCTTTCACACCAAGCAATTTCCCCTGCATTATGGAAACTCTAATCCTAATTCTAGTAGAATGAAAAGCACATACAATGAAACACTGATGTGTGTCATTTTTGTGTTTCTTCATGCATTCATAAATAAAGACTACCTCAACAGAATAGTAACGCTTTCTAGCTTAACAAATCTCTCAACAGTTATCAACATATTGAATTCTATTCAAATTCATATGCTAGTGACAACATATGCAATAGATACAACTTCACATGTAAAACATAATCTAAGAATTATTGAAATAACTGGTAAAAATCTTGAGTATTAGAACTGAGTAAAAATAAATGATTATTAATTATTATTCATTATAGAACACTGGATAATATATAAAAGCACAAAGAAAATACTGGTAAACAAATTTTAAATTATTGTTCTTTCTATAAATGTCAAGGACTTAGAGCCATACAACATCCCATGTCAAACACTATCTCACAATTGTTTACATAATTATCAAACATGGAAAAAACAATAATAAAATTTCAAATAATTTATGATCACAAAGCTATCATCCAGGAAGAATGCTTTGATGAATAAATAAATTATGAAAATATCAATAGTTCAATTGCAACGGTGGTCCTATGATAGTTGTGATTGCAGTCTCGTCAACTGAAATATCCAAAATTAATTTGCAATATATAACAAGGAACTACATTTAGGAATTAGAATATTCCATCATAATGCATAAATAAGATATGAAAAGTTAAATTCTTTGACAAAAAAAACAAATTTCAATGCATAAAAACACTTACGATGTGCAAAAGAAAAGTTTGATATTCTTCAACTCTCAACTATCTCTCGCAATCAGGCTTCCTGCAACGAATTCCTTCACTTTAGCTTTGATGAATTCTTTCATCAATGGAATAGTAATGTCCTACTTAAAATTCTCATTGGATATCTCCTCTTCAATTTATTTTTCTTCTTGTTGAAATTACAAAATAGAGCTAGAGTACTCTTTGTTAATAACAACAAAAGTAATTATCCATTCAATAATTTCCTCTACACTAAAATTAGTTACATCATCAAACTTTGTTTCTTGCGATTATTTCAAATTCTACAAATCAACCATCAGTTTATCCTTTGCAATTATTCAAGATTAATAAGTCATAAATTAACCATTTAAATTTTGAATAATCGCTACTGCCTTGACATACACATGTACTATTTTATTTTCTATTTTTCCACACTAAAAAATAATCTCTTCCAATGTTCTGATTTTCCGAGACTATTTAACCTTGATCTACCACATCTTATTAGACGATCCTTGTTTATCTCTTTCTAGTTTTTACAATGAATAAATATTATGACTAGAATTTAATAGGTCACTATCAATGAATTCTTTGTCTCCCTCGAGCTCACTTTTGACCAATTCGACAAAACACCTTGTTCTCTGCTTTAAATTTTAAAGATCAGAAGCAACTTTCCATGTAGATTCAATGATACACAATATTTCATATATATTATTAATGATATACTATTTCACTACACTGAGAATATTAACATGTTTCTTAAACATATTATATCTATCAGGCATCACCAATGGATTCTTCAGTAAAGGACCCACTCTTAGAGCCTTTTCCACCTCTTTTATTTTTTCCTTCATATTTTTATTTTCTTCTTATCATCGACTAAAAAAATCCATAAGCGCTTCTCCACCAGCTTGATGTAACTTAATCAATGCAGGCATTACAACTGAAGAGAGATCAACATTAAATATGTCTGATCAACAACCTTTCTGTTAGAAAATTGTATTCTTTCAATCTTAAATCTATTATTTCCCCTATCATAATTTGCATTGTGCAATGTGACAAAATTCTCATCGAAACTAATGTCGTATTCAATAATTTCCTCCATTATTCTTTGATTTTCTTGCAAAGAAGCATTAACCCAATCAAGTAGTACAACACTATCAACTTCCATGTCCATCATTTCTCGAATACTCTTTTCTTCACACAAACTATTGAATATAAATGATTCAATAATATGTGTTCTTTATGTAGTTAGTCTAAAAGGACACCCTTTATCAAACCTGACACATGATAGCCTATTGGAAACCAAATTTTTGCTTCTTGTACTTCTCTTTCTTTTTTTCTAGTATATGAAGTCTCACTAGTACTCCATGTGAAATTTTTATATTTCCTCGTAGATTTTACACTTATTTTCATAGGTATTTCTCTTGTCACGATGATGTCTTTTTCAACAACTTGTCCAACATCTACTAGTGTTTTTCATCAACATTGTGACTTTACTTTCCTTTCTCTTTACTTCTTGGAAACAAGTTCCTGTATCTCATAGATTCAAGGTGATCCATGAAAATTCTTACTCTATCAAATCATTTAATAGCTTCAGCTTCACTTAATTTGAAAGAATTTAGCATGATTTGTATTCTTCACAATCACTTTTCTAATAGTAAAAACAAAAGGAATAAATAATATCTTCTTTTTCTATTCAAATATACATAGCCAATGACAATATTACCTACGAACATCAATAACAAAGTACCTATGTAGAACAAATATTAACAAAAGAAACGACCTATCTTCAAAACCATAAATTTGTATAACCATACTTCTTTCCTTTTCCTTAAATTCCCCCTTGCGGAGTAATAAAGAATTAACCTATGCATATATTCAAGGAGGATCTTGTCCAATTACCATGTTATACACTTATCTCACAAGCACGTCCTGAATTAAGAAAAAAACTAAAGAATATTCATGCTTACACAATATAAGACACCATAACTACATTGGTTCCTTGGGAAACTTGAATATAATATTAGAATCCAACCTCTCAAAAACATTCCTTAACACAATAAGGGTTAGTAGGTATGACATCATAAACAACCCATTGTTTTTGGGTAATCTATGTAACTGAAAGCATAATTCATTCCAAATGGAAAAAACCCAATTGAACATACAATTATTTGTGTATGTCTCATAAAGCACATAGAAAATGCATTTCAGAACATTTGATGTACCTTTTAGCCCTCCTACATGAGAAAAAAATGAAAAGAAATCCCTAAACAGTTGCCCAAAAAAATAAATATCTACAAGAGAAAGATCAAAAGGAACCTCATAACTTGTAGAAATTAATTTCCGCAAAATGTCAATTTTGTGCCCTTTTACCTCCATGAAACTATCCACAATGGAAAATTCTAAATTCTTTTTCGGTTCTAGTAACTTGAATAAAAATATGAATACATTACGATTCAGTAAAAATTTATCACTCCTAGCTTAATTTCTCTCTTTCTGAAATCAAAATTATCTTCACAGAGATAAACAATTTCTCTGAAATTATATATCTTTGGAACACACCCAAGATTCTTCAATCCATTGCTACAAATATTTTAATTTGTTTTTCCTTTTGTTGACAAATTCAAATATCACTCATAGTTTCTCAACGAGTCAAAGATTTTATCGATCTCAGTGAGTGAGTTAATTGTATCAGTGCAAACAACTTCTTTCAATCACCTACTGCCCAATATTATTTTGCAACAGAGTAAAAAAAACTCTTTCAATGAATAACATATTCAAATCTCGTTTCATTATACAGTTCCCTATTTTCTCCATAAACATTATTTCTTACTATTAATTCGTGAAAAACCGTTACATACAACGCTCTAAGTAAATAGAAATTAAATATAGCAAAACCAAGTTTTACGGGCAGTAATAGGAAAAAAATTTGAAATCCAAAAGCATATTGTGCATTTACTATGCACTTGCTCTCTCTTCAATATCCTTGATATACACACACTAAGAAACATAAATTTTTGATAACTGGTAAGTTCATATAAATGGAAAAAAACTACCATCTCACTAGATCATTTTTCATAATAGCGGAAATGGATCCAGCAACATCAAAAACCCAATCGAAAATTTTGCCAAGAACACCAAAAATCATTGAAAAATAATTTTTTCATTTTTTATTTACAAGCTTCTTTTCGTTGTGTTTTTTTGTTATCACATCTGATTGACACCCAAGTTGAAGAAAATTGACAACTGTAGCCTCGAATTAAAAAATTCACTTCCATATATTTAGTAACGTGCCCGAACTTCCTTTATTTTTTTGGACAATTTTGAAGACTCGAAAAGATATCAATAATGTCACACTTTAACTAGATTTTTTATCAAGATTCTAGTAACAGTTGTGAAGATTTGGAAATGAAAAAAAAAACAATTCAAAAATTTTCATCATTTTATTTCTTCAAAATTTTAAACTAAATCTTTTAGAGAATTTTTTTTATCTGCATAGAGTAGTCTAAAGATATCACTAATTCACCCGAAAGTAGTGGAAATTCTGCCACGATTTTTACTAAAACCCCACACAAATATTGGGAAATTTGGGTTACAACTATTAGGCTTCAATATTTTGGGTATCTGGGGAGTTGTTTTATGGTTTTAAATCAAATTATTGGATTCTGATGAAAAATAACTCTCTAGGCAAATTTGTAACCTAAATTTAGCTAAATTCTGTGACATATCGACTTGAAAACTGGTCTGAATACTTTGTAAAACCAAACCAAATATGATTTACAAATAACTTGACACATCTATTTTTCACAAAAAAATCACATGCATTTACAATGAAATGCATACCTTATTCTGCACAGACACATTTAATTTTAAACTCTTTTTTTTTTTTAATTTCAAAAATAATATAATTATTGAAATTTAAAACTTGTAAAACTATCAATAATACCACAAAATTTAAAAAAAAATATTACCGTATATGACAAATAAACTTCACAACTACGCCCCACTATTTTGGAAACAAAACCAAATTTTATTGATGAATAACTTGACACACTCATTTTTAGGACTATCATAAAGCAAACCAAAGTTTACAAAATACTGCAGAGTATTATAGAGAAAATATTGGCAAACCAAAAACTTGCACCATTGCCAAAAGCGAATAGGAAAATCAGCATAGAAGCTTGCAATTTTGTACAACTTTTGTATCCCACATATAACAATTCATATAAGGAAACATAAGCTTGGTCAATTCTCCAAGCTCCTAAATGCAATTTGCAAAGAGAAAATGTTGCACGTCCCACTTTTTTTTTCTATCATTGCAAATAGTGTTTTTCCCCTTACTATACTATCTATTTCAAATATTTGCAGTTTCACTTCTCTAGAAATCACAACTTGCCACTATTTTGTGTTTAAAACACACTACAAAGATAAAACCGCCATCTATATTTTTCATCGTCTTGATGTTTTTCCTCTAATTAATATAAAATATAGTTGTACATAGTTACAATTCATCTCAACGTTCAACTCACCGAGTACACATCTACTCACATATTCAAAAACCACATAAGAAAGAAAATATCAAATCTAGAAACATGATTTTCGTAAACTCTGAACATAACACAAATGCATATATGAAAATAAGAGAATTTCTTGTTTGGATAGACAACGTACGGAACATGTGACAAGGACGGAAGTATGGAATTAGAAGCATAGAAATATTTATTTTCCCAGTAAGAAATTTGTATATTTATTATCTTCGTAAACTTTTCACAAAACTATCACATAACATCAACACACGCATGAAAACATTTGTGAAACTTTATATGCATTGTTACTTACACACTCAATAACATCCTTAATTGGCATTCAAAACTCTGGACATGATACCTCCAAAAAACCATCTTCAAAACTAAGATTAATTAAAAATTAAACATTGTGAAATATGTCCCTAAATAGTAATTAAAAAACAATATTTGTATATTAATTATCTTAGTAAACTTTGATCAAAACTTTAGCATAACATTTGCACACACACAACAACCTTTGCACAACATTGTCTGCACAACTACTTTTGCACTCAATAACACCCTTAATTAAAATTGGAAACTCCACCCATGATACCTCTGAACAACTAGATTTACATAACCACCTTCATGTAGCTACTTCCATACTTCTGAAAATGTTCCTAAATAATAATTTAAAAAGAGAAAGCCTTCTACAAATTCGTTTTACTGCACAACCCTTTTTCTTCATAGGAATTGAAATTATTTTTCTTTATCACCCCTATCTATGAAAAACACATCGAATCTCCACACATACTTCCTCCTCAGGACAATAAACGTTCAACACAATGACCCCAGTACTCACTATGAAAAGGACCTTATCTCTCCCACACATACTTTGTACTATGAGGAATCAAACATAATAATATTAGTCTAACGTTTTTTCAGCCCTACCCCCTGCCCACTCAAGATCTATGAAAAAACTAGAATCACATAAATTCTGACATCATTTAACATATCATTAACATAATAATGCCCTGCAACCACATCAAGTACTAATTTTTCAGGATCACCTTTGAACAACTATTTATACACTTGGAAAAAAACATTTGTAAATAATAATTTAAAAACAAAAATCCTTCTGCACATTCATTACACATTGCAAAAAAACTCGGTTCTTACAAAAATAGTATTCCACACAACAAGCCGTACCAATTACTGCATCGTTCATCAGTATCACAACACTCACTATGCAATGAACCCAAGCTATATTGCAAAAATAATATTAATTTGAAATTGTTCATTCCCCCCCATCATTCGCCAGTCCAGTGCTCCAAATATTATCATATATTTTTTCTTCTATTGACAGATTAACATATCTCTCATAATTTCTTGACTATTCAGAGCTATAATCAATCTCAGCAAGTGAGTTAATTTTATCACTATAAACAACATCTTTCCCTCTCCTGCTTCCAATTACTCCTTTGCAACGGATGAAAAAATAATATATGTTAATAAATAATGTATCCAAATCATGTTTTAGTATATGATTCCCCATTTTATCGATAAAAATTGTTTGTTACTTTAATCATGTGCAAAAATGTTACAAATGACGCTCTAAGTAGATAGCAATGAAATATAGAAAAACCAAGTTTTACGAACAATAATAGAATAAAAAATTAAATTCACAAATCATCATATGCATTTGCTAGGCACTTTGCTCTTGCTTCAATATCATTGATATACATGCCCTAAGAAGTAGAAATTTTTGATAACTGGTAAGTTCATCTACATGACCAAAAATTACCATTTCGACTAATAATTTTTCGTAATAGTGGAAATGGATTCAGCACCATCAAAAACCCCATCGGCAAATTTTCCAAGACCACCAAAAATCACTGCAAACCATTTTTGTTTTCATTTAATACTTTTTTCACTATTTTTTTTGTTAACATATCTAATTGACACCCAAGATAAATAAAATTGATAAATATAACCTCGAATTACAAAAATTCTCCGCCATATTTTTTAGCAACGTGCCCGAACTTCCTTTGTTTTTCCAGTCAATTTTGAAGGCCCAAAAAGTTATCGATAATTTTGCACTCTAGCAATAATTTCTTTTTAATATTCTAGTAATAACTCTCAATATTTCGAATAAAAAAGTTGATTCAAATACTTTCATCATTTGATTTCTTCAAAATTTTCCCATTGAATCCCATAGTGTTGAGTAACCAAGCTCCAAAAATAGAAGAAAAGAGATATCAACGCCTTAGAAATGAGCCACTTCGAGGGGGCAATCTCCAATACATTACATAAATGAACAATTCTTGGATCATACAATTTACAAAACCTCATTTCTATATATAGGAGTCCATGGGGCCATAATGTAATCCTAGTGGGCCACAATGTAATCCTAGCCAACCTAACAATAATAATTTAAGGGCACAATAATAATAAAATGGGGGTTACAAGGGTACAATAATAACAATAAGGGGGGTTACACTAACAACAATAAGGGACTATACTAGTAATATAGGGACCTAACATGCCCCCTCTCCTTGAAAAAAAGTGTTGTCCTCAACGCTTGAGTAGCTACGGGGTGCTTCGTATAAAATTATCATCCTCCCATGTAGAATCTTCGATGGGTAAGTTCTTCCACTTTATGAGATACTCGAAATTGATCGATTCCGTAGTTGTCGAGTTCTTGTTTCCATGACCGCTTCGAGTTCCAATATGATTTTTTCCTTCCTCATCAAGTTCTGGCAATATTGTTTTAACTGGAAGATTTTCACCTATAACCTTCTTTAAGCATGAAACATGGAAAACTGGATGTAATCACGAAGAAGCAGGAGGCTCCAATTTGTATGCCATAGTACCAATATTTTTGCAACACCTTGTAAGGACCATAGTACTTTGGCGATAATTTATTATCCTTCTTAGCTTGCTTGAGGGACATTTGTTTGTATGGTTGTAGCCGTAAAAATACCGAATCTCCTACATCAAAACTTCTCGCTGTGATGTTGATCTGCCTATTGTTTCATTCGATTTTGTGCCAAATTCGGGTTATCCTTTAAGAGTTGGAGAACTTATTGTCGATGCTCGATGTGATATTCCACTACTTGAACCTTCGAATTTTCCCTTAAAGATGATGTGATGGATGGTGGATGATATCCATAAAGTGCCATAAATGGGGGTCATTTTTGTCTGCAGTATGGAAGGAAGTGTTATACCACCATTCAGTGAGAGGTAACCACTTGACCCATTGTGTTTGTTTATTAGATACAAAGCAACGAAGATATCCTTCAAAACATTTATTTACTATCTCGGTTTGACCATCGGATTGAGGATGATAAGATGAGCTATGAGCTAATTGAATACCCAAACAAGAAAATAACTCCGTCTAAAAAATTTCAAGTAAAAATGGGATCTCTGTCGCTCACAATGACCCTTGGGCTTCCATGTAGCTTTTGAATTTCGTCCATAAATGTAGTAGCAATCGTGCTTGCTTTAAATGGATGAGATAATGCACAAAAGTGTGCATAATTGGTAATTCTATCAACTACCACCATGATGACACTCTTTCCTTCGGACTTAGGTAAACCCGTGATAAAATCCATTGAAATCTCCTCCCAACGTTGACTTGGAATGGATAAAGGTTGTAGAAGTCCTCGGGGTCTTAATTGTTTCCACTTTATTCTATCTGGTAAACCAAACATTCCGCCACAAACTTTTGAATATAAGATTTAAGGCCATCCCAAATAAATTCTTTCTTCACCCCTGTGGTAAGTTTTTAAAATCCTCGAGTGTCCTCCTAAAGGAGAAGTGTGCAATTCCGGAAGAATCTTTTTGTTTTAGTTGGGAATTCTTACAAATATATAAGCGATCTTTGTACCATAAGGAATCATTTTTCCAACTAAATGTATCATATGTACTAGGATCTTGCTGCAACTTTTAAATGAGTGTCCATACATCTTTGTCCTTCTTCCATTCATCTCTTGCTTCAGTTATCCAATCCGGTTAGATAATAAAAATGACACAAAGAAATGCTTGAACCTCTTCATCCTTTCTTGAGAGTGCACCTGCAACAACATTAAGCTTTCCTTTTTTTGTAGATGATTTCAAAGTCATAACCCAACATATTTGTGACCCATTTTTTCTGCTCTTCTGAAGATAGTCTTTGCTCCAAAAAGTGTTTAAGACTATCATGATCAGTTTTTACCTTGAAGTGTATCCCCATTAGGTAAGTTCGCCATTTCTTTAGTGCATGTAGTATTGCTAACATTTCCTTCTCATAAATAGGTTTATGTAAATAATTTCCTTTGATTGGACGACTTTAAAAAGAAATGGGTCTTCCTTCCTGCATTAAAACCGCACCAATTCCATTTCCCGAGGCATCACATTCCACAATAAATGTTTTTGTGAAGTCTGGTGTAGCTAAGACCGGTGCTAGGCACATTGCCTCTTTAAGATGTTCAAAGGCCTTAGTTGCTTCAGGAGTCCATGAAAATGCATCTTTCTTCAATAATGTTGTTAGAGGTGCTGCTATTCTCCCATAATTCTTAACAAACTTGCGATAATACCCCGTTAACCCGAGAAATCCTCGCAAATCGCTTTATGGTTGTGGGGACTTTCCATTCCTTAATGGCTTTAATTTTGTTAGGGTCTACTTTAACACCCTTGTGAGATACAATATGACCCAGATATTCCACCTCTTGTACTCCAAAGAAACATTTGGATGTTTTTTCATACATTTTTTTCTCCTGCAACAGTTTGAGCACCCTGTCAACATGTTCAACATGATCCTTCCAAGACCTACTGTAGATTAGTATATCATCAAAAAATACTAGCATAAATTTTCTAAGGAAGGGTTTGAAAATGGAATTCATCAACCCTTGAAATGTAGAAGGTGCATTGGTAAGGCCAAAAGGCATGACCAAAAATTCATAATGACCCTCATGAGTTCGAAATGTTGTTTTTTGGAATATCTTCGATCTTTATTTTAATTTGATGATATCTTTAACAAAGATCCAACTTGGTAAAATATATTGCTCCATGTAATTCATCCAATAATTCATCAATCACGGGAATGGGAAATTTGTCTTTAATGGTGAGCTTATTGAGCTCCCTATAATCTGACACATTCGCCATGATCCATCCTTCTTGTGTACCAATACTACGGGAGCGAGAGAAAGAAATTTGACTAGGTTGAATTATACCCTGTCTCTAACATTTCTGCAATCATACGTTCAATTTCGCTCTTTTTGGAAGCAATGATATCTATAAGGCTCGATGTTTGGAGGAACACTTCCCTGGAATCAAATGAATAGCATGATCATGATCACGAATAGGTGGGAGTCCTTTGGGGAGTTTCAAACACCTTGGAATGATTGTCCAAGACTTGTTGGAGATCTGCAAAAATAGATGATTTTGATGTCGGAACTTCTAGTGAGCATAATTGTGCAATTACGCCTCATTGTTCTTTCTTTAGACGCTTTGTCATGACATTAGAGCTTACTATCCTTCCCGGCTTCCCTTCAATACCCCGTAATTCGACTTCCTTTCCTTTTGAAAAAAATTTCAAGAAAAGTTCTTGAAAATTAAAAGCTACCATCCCCAGAGATTGTAACCATTATACTCCTAGTACAACATCAGCACCTCCCATAGGAATGGAAAGCATTGGACTAGTCAATACATATTCCCCTTAGCTTGATATTATGGCATTTTCCAGAGCAATTTATAGTTCCTCCATTTTCAACCATCACTTGACATTCTGGTGCTGGGTATAGGAAACAATTTAATTCCTTGGCTACCTTACAATGAATAAAATTATGGGTGCTACCTAAATCAATCAACACTATTACCTTTTTCTTATTGATTTGTCCTCGTATCTTGAGAGTTTGAGGAGTGGTAATTCCTGCCAGCACATTACACGATATGGTCGGATTCATTTCTTCCTCTTCTAGGGCTGGTTCCAAGTGTATATCCTCTTCTTGTTCATTTTCTTCTTCCTCTTCACAATCTATGTAGAATAATTTCTTCTCAGCACACTTATGACCTTTAGTGTATTTTCTATCACAACCGTAGCAAAGCCCTTTTTCTCTTTTTTTTCTTCCAATTTTTGTGGTGTCAACCTTGTAGGTTGTGGAAATCTAGGTGTAGCAACACTTCCTTCTTTATAGAATTGAGTGGTAGGCTTCCTTGTCGCCATAATTTTACATTCAAATTTTCTTGCCAACTCTGAATGCCTTCTCCAATGAATCGAGTTCCGGAATGTGAACTTCATGTTGTATGTTATCCTTTAGAGTGCCTATGAAGAGATCAATCCTGTGTTCCTCCGGAATATCGGTTACCCTTATATTCAATTTTTTGGAAGTCCTCAATGTGTCGCCCCACAGAAACCCTTTTGTTTGAGATTTATCAATTGGCTAAAGAATGTGTTGCTCTTTGTATCCTCATAATGTGCTATCATTTCCTCCAGTAAAAATTGACCAAGTGACAACTTTTTTTATGGGGGGCAAAGCCATCGATACCATACAAATGTATTTTGTTCTAAATGTAAAGTTGCAATGCGTACCTTTTGTGTGTTTTGCACGTTATGGAGATCAAAATATTGCTCCATCTGTAGTATCCATGTTACAGGGATCCTTTCCATCAAACTTCCTCATATCCATTTTTTGGAATATGGTGGTTCTTCCCGCCAACATTAGAGTTTATGAAATCACAATTTACATTTATTTTGTTCTCATCATGAGGCTCTTCTACTATCTTTTCACCATTAGGAAACATTTCTTGTATCAACTTTGTCAAACCTTCGATGTCTGTTTTTAGATCATTCTTCATGTTTTCCATGTTGTCTTTCATGTCATCCATCTTAGCTTCCATGCCATCTTCCATGCCATCCATCTTAGCTTCCACGCCTTTCTTCAAAAATTCAATTTCATTTTTTGTTGCTCCTTGCAAGAGTGAAATTTGTTGCACTTGCTCTTGTAATTTTGATAAATCATGTTGCAATTCTTCATCTTCATGAGTCATAGTAGAGCCTTCTGAAGGCTTAATGGGTGTTGAATTATTTTTACGGGGCATCTTTTAGAACCCAATACTGATATATATTCTACAATATGCCCTTGGAATCAATTCAAATTGATTCTTCAAACAAGACGTATGCAATTCGTAAAAAAAAAATACACACCTTTTTCTTGCTTTCGAGGAGCTCAATATTGAAATTGGATTATCTCTGTAATTGAAGCACGTCAATATTTTAATTTTAGTACTGATGTAGCCCTCTGAATTATCTTTCAAATGCCATAGGTCTAACTTGATTTGAATTCTCCAAGACAAATTTGTGTCCAATCTCCCACAATGACCTAATTATGGACTGTTTCAGTACAGTAAACTTGTACGACTTTCCACGTGTCATTGTTTCATCCTTCGGCTCTGAAATTGATATCCAAGAAACTACAGTCCATGTACTAGCAACCACGTTTTACGGAACTCAAATCCAATGCTTAGAGAGAGAGTAATGAAGATTTTCCCACGATCACCTCTTTGAGATGAAATTCAGGAGCCTGAAAAAGCACTACCTTCCACAGATCATATCTCCATAAATATTACGAACCAAGCTCTGAAATTTTTTGAAGAATTTCTTCAGGGATTTCAACTTCACACCATAACAATTTCAGATTCTGAACCTTCTTAGAAAAAAAAGTTATAGCACAAATTTCACGATGACCTGTTTAGGAGCTTGAAAAAAAACCTAACTTCCACAGATGATATCTTCGAAAATATTGTGAACCAAGCTCTTAAATTTTTAGACAATCTTCCTCAGGATGTCCGCTTCGCACTCTAAACATTTCAGCTTCTGAAACTTCGTAGAAACAAAGTTATAGAGAAAATTCCACGATGACCTATTTGAAGCAGCGAAACACTAGAATCCAAAGCTCTGATACCAAATGTTGAGTAACCAGCTCCAAAATAGAAGAAAAGAGATATAAAAGCCTTAGAAATGAGCCACTTCAAGGGTGCAACCTCCAATACATTACATAAATGAACAATTCTTGGATCATACAATTTACAAAACCTCCTTTCTATATATAGGAGTCCATGGGGCCATAATGTAATCCTAGTGGGCCATAATGTAATCCTAGTGGGCCACAATGTAATCCTAGCCGACCTAACAATAATAATTTAAGGGCACAATAATAACAAAATGGGGGTTACAAGGGTACAATAATAACAATAAGGGGGTTACATTAACAACAATAAGGGAATATACTAGTAATATAGGGAACTAACACATAGATAATTTTGTTATCCACATAGATTAGTATAAGGAGATCACAAATTCACCTCGAAAATAGTGGAAAATCCTCCATGATTTTTAGTAAAATCCTGCACATGTTTTGGGAAATCTAAGTTACAGGGTATTATGCTTCAATATTTTGGATATCAAGGGAGTTTTTCATGGTGTTGAATCAAATCGTCGTATTCTAGTGAAAAATAACTCTCTGGCGAATTTGTAACCTACATTCATCTAATCTCTATGACAATTTGACTTGAAAATTGGTCCCACTACTTTGTAAAACCAAACAAAATATCGTTTACAAATAACATCAAACATCTATTTTTTTCACAAATTTTGACACGCATTTACAATGCGAGTGCACACATTATTTCGCATAGATACATTTAGTTTTAAACTCTTTGTTTTTTTAAAAATTTTGAAAATAATATAATTACTAAGAGTAAAAAAATCGTAAAACTATCAATAATACCACAAAAAATAGCAAAACTACCTTATACAACAAATAAAATTCACAATTAGTCCCCACTATTTTGTAAAAATCAAACCAAATTTAATTTACGAATAACTTGACACACTCATTTCTAACGATATCCTAAAGCAAACCCAAGTTTATAGAATACTACAAAGTATTATAGAGAAAAGATTGACGAACCAAAAAAATAGCACCATTGCGAAAAGCAAACAGGGAAAATCGGTACGAAGCTTGTAGTACCTGTACAACTTCGTATCCCACGGATAATGATTCATATAAGGAAATGAAAGCTTGGACATTGCTCCAAGCTCCTAAACACAATTTTCAAAGGGAAAAATGCTACACGCCCCCATTGTTTTGTCTATCACTGCTAAATAGTGTTTTTTCCCTTTACTATACTATATATTTCAAATGTTTGGAGTCTTGCTTCCCTATAAATCACTACTTGCCTCAATTTCGCATTTGAAACACACTAAAAAGATGAAACCGCCATCCATATTCTTCATAGTCTCGATATATGTCCTATGATTAATAGAAAATGGAGTCTGAGATAATTGCAAGTCATCTTAGCATTCAATTCACTAAGTACAAATTTTCTCACACATTCGAAACCACATAAGAAGGAAAACAACAAATCTAGAAACATTATGTTCTTACACATTGAACATAACAAGAATGCATATATGTGAAAATAGAGCATTGTTTGTGCGAGTAGACAATTCCAAGAACATGTGACAAAGATGGATATATGGAAGTAGAAACGTAGCAATATGTATCTCCCTAGTAAGAGATTTGTATGTTTATTATCTTAGTAAACTTTGCACAAAAATTTTGCATAACATCCACACATGAACAACAATCACTACACAAGCTGCATTTGCACAACCACTTCTACACTCAATAATGCCCTTAATTAACCTTTGAAACTCTGCGCACAAAACCTCCAAACAACCATCTTCAAAACTCATATTAATTAAGTATTATACGTTGTGAAATATGTCCCTAAATTATAATTAAAAAAAATTGTATATTTATTATCTTTGTAAACTTTGAAAAAAAACTTTAGCATAGCATCCACACACGCACAAAAACCTCCACACAACTTCGTCACGCACAACTACTTCGACACTCAATAATTCCCTTAATTAACATTCAAAACTACGAACACCATACCTATGAACAACTAGCTTTACATAACCACCTTCATACAACTACTTCCATAGTTTTGAAAAAACATTGCTAAATAATTATACAAAAGGACAAGTTATTTTGCACATTCATTTTACTCTGCACAATAATTTTATTCGCATGAATTGAAATTATAGTTCTTTTAGCACCCCCGTCTATGCGAAGTCCTCAAATCTCGAGACATACTTCATCCTCCACACAAGATATGTTTCTCATAATGACCCCAATGCTCACTATACAAAATACCTCAGCTCTCCCGCACATACTCTATACTACAAACAAGCAAACATAATAATATTAATTCAAAATTTGTTCGGCGCTAACCTACACCCCGTCGAGACGTATGAAAAAAAACTTGCAACAACATGAATTCTTGCATCATTGAACTTAGCATTAACATAATGGTGCCCTACAATTGCATTAAGAGCTAATTTCACACAACCAACTTCGTACAATTGTTTCCGTACTTGGAAAAAAAACATTTCTAAATAATAATTTAAAAATAAGCCTTCTTCCTATTTGTTACATAGTGCAAAATACCTTGGTTCTCCCATATGATATATTTTTCACAACGAAACCATACCAATTACTTGCATTATTCATCGGTATCACAACACTCGGTATGCAAACAACCTAAGCTTTCTGCACATAATAATATTAATTCAAAATTTATTCAAAAGCACCCCCCGGGAGCCTATGCAAAAAAAATTCTTGCATCATAGATCAAAGCACTAACAAGACGATTGCATCAATGCTCGCATCATTGAGCATAGTGCTAACATAACAGTGGCATTGTTAATGCACTCACCAATGCAATGGCCATTCACAAAATCACATTTATTTTAATTTTAAAATCAATTTCCAAGAATTGAAAAAAAAATGCTCTCCACAAGGGGAATTATGACCCATCATATCTTCCTCAACCAATCAAAAAATTAGAAATAAAATTTACCGAAAATTCAATAATTATTTTTGAATTTATGCAAAAATAGAAATATTAAGCATTTTCTCGAAAATTTGGTCAAAATTGCAAAAAATAGCCAAATAATGCATAGTCAACACAACTTGACCGTGAAGGAAATGATATAGTGAAGGAAATGATATAGTCCCTCACGAGGTATGGACTAATAACATGCAAATTAATTTTTATCTATAAAACTAAATAATACAATTAATTATATTTTTTTCTTGTAACTAGAGAAGTAGACAATTAGGTTGGTCTTGTGCTTGATTGACATGGGCTCGACTTTGGCTGCTACCACTATAGCTTTGGGTCTTATGACTTGCCCTCCTCTCTCAAAATTGAACTACTCGAGAAAATTTGAATCTTGGATCTCATAGTTTACATAATATTTCATATCATGGCAGTTTCCAATTAAACTATTACCCATAAACAGTACAATAATTATAATTTAATTTTTATTTAAAAATTATTTAATATAATATTTTATTTTGTTAATATAATTTTCAAAATTTTAAAAAATAAAATTTAAACTTATGAAATAAATATATTACCCTGAAATTTGTCCCGTAAATGATTACACAACAACATGACTAGAATGGAAAGAATTTCAACGATGGGCATGTTTTTCATAAATTCGACTTCCATAGCTATCGAATAAAGAAGCCAAAAGGTGGGTGATGAATAATTTGTAAGGACGCTCATTCTAGAAGGTAGGAGAATGATAAACATGTGGTTGCAACCATTTTTTTAAGACGTATGAGACACTCAATGTGCAGTCTTCAAATGATATTAAGTTCCAAAAAGCAAGCACATTGCCGCATTTAAAATGTTTCTCACTATGTAATTTTTTTTATTAATTTTATTGAAAATTATTTTGATTTAAAAAAAATATATATTTTAATTGTAGATATTAATTATTAAGTTTCTATAAAAAGATTACAAAATTGAAATTTCATTTAGATACAATTTGGGTGTTAAAAAAAATACAATTTCTCTTGTTAAATTTAGATTTAGGTAAAATAAAATCTCAATATTTAAACTTCCATTTTGACCATTGAACAATTATATAGTATCCAATTATATATTTCTTTTATGAATTAAGTGTGATTTTACAAATTTGATTTTATGGAAATCTCAAGACATGAAAAAATTGAGGTTGAACGTAAATTATTAATTAAACATATATTTGTGAATTATTATATCAATAGTTATAATATTTAATAATCACTTGAAAAAAATTATAGGTATATAAGTATGAGATAAATTTATGTAGTGGGAAGATAGGTATGTTTATATTAGAATAGTTTTTCCATAATATTATTTTAATTATCAATAATTATTAGATAAATGGAAGAGATATGATCTCCATATAATATGTTATAATATTTATAGTAGTATTTATAGATAAATGATTAATATTTATCTCCAATTTATTTATGAACTTTTAATTAATTAATTTTATTAATTAATTAAAAAAATGTCATATTAAAAAGAACTATTTACAAGTTAAGAATTTTTATGGAAACGTGGGGGGTGGATATCCATGGTTATGACTATTGTTACATGTTTTTTTTAAAGTGTATATATATTTATCTCATATATTAATTCTTTTTATAGCTAATATAGTCATATAAATTAAATGGCTCCTAAAATTTAATAAGAATCAAATCATAATAAGCATCAAAATATTTACTTCAACATACATTTTAAGTTGCTAAAATTAAAAAAAAATTATAACAATTATCTAAATTATGGAGATTCTTAATTTGTAACTAGACTTTGTTAGAATATTGTTGGTGAATCTATGGATTATTGATACCACATGCCCCAAAAACTATAACTCATTTCACATGACATTTGTTCCTATGACATTTTTTTTAATTAATGAATTTAATTAAAAGGGAAAAAAATGCATAATTAATTTGGAATATTACTAAGAATACTATAGAATATTATATGGAGGTTAAATCCTTGTCCTCCACCTAATAATTATTGATAATTAAATTAGAATTCTAGAAGCCCTATTCCAAGGTAGACATGTCTATTGGCCTAATTAATAATAAAAAACCTCGATCCATATTAACTCTGGTCTACCAAGAAATGACGGATCTACCAGGCACTCAAAGAGATCAAATCAGCCTTCACTCTAAAAGTGGTTTGCATTTCAATAGATTTGATCTCTCTCTCTATGTTTTGTAGTTTCGAGCTACGATGGATCTAGGAAGGTTTAAGTATCAACTATAATAAATTATAAATTTTAATTTTATTTTTTAATTTTAATTTTATGTAATTTGATTGAATCAAAATGTTAAATAGGACATTACAACATCTCTATCATGCATGACTGGAGAGCTCTAGGAAACAATAAAAGTGAGCATAATGAGGGTGTGATTATTGATGTTTATGATGCTCTTAATTAAAACTAACCAAATACCTAGATTCATTTATGTTTTCAAGTGTTTTTTTTATTTAAATTATATTTTATTTTTATTTTACAAGGGACACGTGTCAACTTGAGGTTGAGCATAGCCATAATCACAAATATCCCTCGTATTGGGATATAAAATGCACCTTTGAACACAATACGCCATGGTATTGGCTCATGGTATTGTAACAAAGACTATTTATAGATTAAAAATCACCATCTTAAAGTGGGGTTATATATATATATATATATATATATATATATATATATATTTCAACTTATATATTAATTTTTTAATTATATATTAATAATTATAATATTTTAAAATAAACTTATAATTTAGCTAGTTTCTAATATATTCTTTTAGTTCTATCAACATGAAGTGTACCATTTAGTAAGTTTTTTTTATGCTTATTGTGGATTGATTCCTATCGATGTATTATTTTGGTATTTCTTCCATACTCAACATCGAGTTAGCACATGGCATATAGTGATAAAATATTTTGATCATGTTGATAATACTAGATATCGCCAACAGTAGGGGGGTTTCATCGCGTATGAAGTCCCAACTAGACCCCACACCATTTAGGATAGGAGCCCCATCTAGAACAAAGACACAATTTCCATTTACTCTTAGATATTTTCCGTGTTCGCAACTTACAACATAAGAAATCATGCATATACTTTCACATAAGTAAGTAATTTAGCCCTATGAAGCATACAATTGTAATTTATATAAGGCACTTCCATGGATGGGAAAAGAAGGATTGACCCTTTAGAATAAAAGTGATAGTACTATCCTAATAAAGACACACACATACGTAGAGAGAGGCACCGATTAATTTGAAAAATAGTTCACAAAGTAACAACAACCATGAAAGTAAGTGATAATGCACAATCAACAAGATGTATACTGAAATCTAACGAAATATTTCATTTTATTTAGTACATTCGTAAGCATTAAAACAATATTCCTACAACATCCATGATACATTCATGAAAGTGTTTCGCCTCACGAGTGCTTCAAATATTAAGTGAAAGTTCCAAGATACACAATTACATTGATGAATTACTATCCTCAATAGTGGAACATTAAGTCACCACTTGCACCTCAAAAGAATGGTCCTCTCTCTTATGTTAAGCTAGAGAAGCCGATGTGAAATCTCCTTTTCTTCAGCCTATGAGGGCTTATCTATAACAAATGAGCTTACCATTCACCACCCATGTGAATTTCGACCTCCCTCATGACTCTTGATCTCGCATATGAATTTTGACCTCCTACAATACCATTGGACTTCCTAATGACTCTCCACATTCCATGTGTGACCCTTTGGATTCAACACATTTTGAATTTTCTTATTTTCCAAAATAAAAAAATTACATTCCACAAATTGTGGAAAAATACACGGAGAAAATAGAATCTTTTGTTCACATTTGATAGGGTACAATTTGGCATCTATGACATGAGACTTTATTATAATGTGTCCATTCCAAGTTCCATATTTGTTGTTATGTCATGAACTCTTCCTAATTGATTTGATATTGGCTCCATATTCATCCTCCGGAGGGTATAAATAACTATTGGAACCTTCTAAGTCAACATGAGTTTTCACCTCTTTGTCATGGTCCAAGATTCCCTAAATTATACATGGTAACATCTTTATGTCTCATCTCCATATGTGTATTCCTAAAACCTCTCCTTCATGACCTCCTTGAACATCATATTTCCATGTTATGATGATAGCACTCGACAAGACAATATCAATCCAAAAAATCACCTTTTTTATCATATTTTCTCATGCAAGATGCTCGACTGTGATGGGACAATGAACAAGGACCGAGAGAGAGGCCTTCTTGGGCACAAAGAGGAGGTTCAAGAGGTAAGAGGTTGAGATATGGGTATTGGGAATGCATATTGTGAAAAATATAAGAGAGAGAGAGGCAAGGCTTGGGCATAGAGGGCAAGTACAGGGTGATAGTGGCTAGGAGCTTGAGGCTTGAGAATGCACAATGCACAATAAATGAAAGGGAGACTGTATTTTGAGCAAAAAATTTCCATTTCAAAGGAAAAGGGATGACCTCACTACCCACTAGGAGTGTGCAATGTGCGACACAAGTCGGGGTTAATCAAGGTTTTTCTCAATGGATATGTGTAAGTAGCAAGGGTTGAGTGATCGTGTCTCTAAAGAGGCACAATGTGCTTGTGAAGGAAGCTGAATTAAATATGGGAATAAGTTCAAGAGACAAGGGTTTCACGAGTAAAGCTTGAGGTGCATAATGCACTCATCACTTTTCTAAAATTTGAAATATTCTCATGGCTTGTGCATGACATGAACTTAAGGAAAGACCCCAAAATTGGCTAAGTGTGAGATCGGTAAGATGAGAGAGAGAGAGAGAGAGAGAGAGTAAAGGAATACAAACAGGGTAATGAACATTATCACACACACATACACAATTAAACACATTACTAGAATATGCATAGTAACCAAAACCAATATGTATACATTGAAACAACAATAAAACGACACTTATTTCCATGTGCGAAAGTTAGAATGCAAGACTCTACAACACAAGTATGAGATGCAATTATGAAGTGTGATCTTCGTGAGGGGTGTGTTTAGCACATGTTCTTGCAATATATAGGATTAAAAAAATGCAAGGGAGTGTGCTAGATCTACCTCTAGAAGGTGCGCCAAGGTGTTCTTGACAATATATGCAAAAGAAAGTGAAAGCAACAATGAAAGAGTGAAATCAAATTAAAGCGACAAATGCAAAAATAAAAAACAACACATGTGAAGAAAAAAGCAAGCAAAAGTGACATTTGAGAAGCTCACTCAAAATATGGCTCATTTTCAACCAAGAGTAAGGGATGCTCCTTTCACTCCGAAAGAGCGAAGAGCTAAAAAAGTGAAAGATAAGTGTGAATTGAGCTTTGTGCTAGAATATTTATATAAGGAGAGAAGAAGTATGATGAAATATGACCTTGGTGACATATAATGACAATTCACATGACATTAAGGATTCCAAAATTTATATATAGGAAAACATTTAGAGAGGGTTGTAGAAATTACAACGAGATCCCTCCATATACTTAATGATTTCAAAATTTAAATATATTTTCATTCATAATAATAATAATTGGAATGCTAATATACAACTCTGTTTAGGTAAAAAGTTATGAAAAAAAGATAAAATATTTGTATTTTTTTTATTATCTAAAAACAAAATTCCCATGGGGTTTTAGATTTACAATGAATGATGTAGTTAAAGGAACTCATTGTAATAGATTGTGAGTTAAAATACCAAAAATAAAAAAGAATTTTAATTTTATGAAATTGATTTTCTTACGCTCGAATAAAATATTTCCACTCTCCGATAAAATAGAGTGATTTAAATGCCATAACATTTTAATATTAAAAAAAATAATATTAGTAAAATTTAAATTTAATATGATTTTTTTAAAAAGGAAAATTATATTATACTTCATGTTATTATCTTAATTTTTATAAATAATAGCGTAAATCTATTTTACCTATTGATCTACCAAGCACTAAGAGGGACCAAATATCTCAATATCCAAATTAATTCTCGAGTCCAAAACATGAGAAAATGTTTGCACCTTAAGAAATTTTCTTCATCTCGACACTTGGTAGTTCTATCAACATGAAGTGTATTATTTAGTAAGTGTTTTGATTCTTATTATGGATTGATTCTTATCGACATACTACATATGTAATTGTTTCCATGCATAACATGGACTTAACACATGGAATATAGATACCAAATCTTTTTATCCCTCTCGTATGTTTAATAATTTCGAAATAGAAATATATTTTCCCTCATAATAATAATAATTGAAATGACACTATAAAAAATAATTTAGGTAAAAAATATGAAAGGGATAAAATATTTTTATTTTTAGGTTATGTAAAAAAAGGATGTTTTCCCACGAGGATTTAGATTTACAATTAACGATGCGATTAAATGAATTCCTTTTAATATTTCGTGGGTTATCCTACTAAAAATACAAATAAGTTTAATTTTACAAAATTGATTTCCTTACATCCAAAGAAAATCTTTCCACTCTATGATAAAATATAACAAGATAATTTCCAAAAACCTTTTAATATGAAAACATTAATATTAATAAATTTTAAATTTGATATGAGTTTTTGAAAGGAAAAAATCTATAACACTTGGGGATATTGTCATATATATATATACCAAGCACTAAGAGGGATCAGATCTCTCAAGATTCAAACATATTGTGAATAAAATCTTTCGGTGAAAATTACATCCAAATAGATTTGGTCGACGCATTTCGAACAAAGCAGTGTGGTTCATCATTAGGACAAGATGGAAAATCTGATCAAGTAACCCCCTTTAAATAGAAAGTAAAACTCCCACTAATACGTTTGTAAAATAACGACTAGTTTGACTCAAACAAACTAGTGGGAGTTTTACTTTTTTTATTTAAAGGGGGTTACTTGATCAGATTTTTCCATCTTATCAGTGATGATGAACCACACTGATTGGTTCGAAACGCAGTCAACCAAATCTATTTGGATGTGATTTTCATCGAAAGATTTTATTCACAATTTATGGATCACGGGAGCAAAATTCCTAATATTCAAACATATTCTTGAGCGCGAAACTTAAGAAAATGTTTGCACCTCAAGAAATTTGATTCCTCGCGAAGCACTTAGTAGATTTTGAATTAAGATGGATTTATGTTGGTTCTTTATAGTAATAATATAGATCCATCTTATTCAAATATACAACAAGCATCAATATAGATAAAATATTTTAAGGTGCAAACCTCTTTTTAGGGTGCAAAATTTGAAAAAAACATTACACCCCTCTCATCCCTTGCTAGATCTCAATGATTCACGTAGTGGTTCTCTCTCCATAAATATACAACGTAATTTTTCATTGTTTAAATTGAATTTTTGAATTCTATATAGAGTACATAACTTAAACTTGCAAGTCTAGAAAATATTTGTTGGATTTGTGGGAAAATTGACCAAAAAAATTACCAAAATGTAAATTAGTGAGACTAATTCAAATATTTTTACCATAATTTTTTTTCATTTTTTAATATGATATATACATATTTATAATATATAAATATTTGACATTAAAATGTTTTACATAACTTGTGTATTGAGACATTTTATTTATGGACTACATTGTCCATATTAAAATGGTTTCTTTTATTATTAATATATATATTTTAAATATAGGTTAATATTACTTAGTCTTGCATATTAAAATATTTTATTGATGTTGCACATTGAAATTTTTTATTATTGTGAACATGTCTAAATGTCACATATTAATTTTATATTAATAATTGAATGAATAACACATCCCTCTCTTGATATATTTTATTTTGTTTTTTAACTTTCAATTATTTTTTTCCTTTAGAAATTGACTATTTTATTATATACAACATTAAAATATCTATTTTAACACGTACACACACACACACACACACACATAAAGTCTATATTTACATAAATTAGTTAACATAAATCTTCAATTTTTAATTTTTAATTTTTGTGAACTTAAAATGTTGTTTTATGCCAAAATATTACAACTTTGAGTACAAATTTTTAAAATCCTACTAGCCTCACTCTAACTATATTTATCAGCAATTAGGTGAATACCAAGACATATATAAAACTTGCAAAAAATACTTGTTAAGCCGGACTAGAAAGGGAGGTGATAGCGAAAGATCTTAAAAATCATGATGCACCCAATAACCATTATGCATCTCGAAGAGTTGAATCGAGTAGGTTGTTTTGGTCTAGAGCAAGGTGATAGTGAAGGTTTGAAGTCACAATGGACATGCTTATCCATTTGGGATATCATTCCTTTATAATTGTCTAGTTTCTCCCCCGTATGCGATATTTCCCCCTTTTCATGCTAGATAACCAATCTTGCATATGGAACCGATTTCATTTGAGATCATTCATGAAGCAAATGACCCCATTCCTATCATCATTTTTACCCTTATTAAGTTTCTCTAGGAGCATATTTATGTGTTGGAGTAGGATACTAAAATTATTCGTAGGGGGTAATGGATCCTTATTACCAATTGTAAAATGCTTTGTTTAGGGTCAACGACCTCATCATGGCTTGGGCTTCCTAGAATGTGCCTACCACTCTTACCCCTCTTGCAAATTCCCCTTCGAACTCACCCACGTTGACGAGGCATTGCCAATGGACCTACACCAAAATACACCTAGCAATCAAAAATATCGAAGCCCTCCACTAGAGTTCACCACACCCAAAAGACATGTCAACAATGCCAAGACAGAGTGAACCCATGCTTGGAAAAAAACACGGACAAAATACTAGTGAGAATAAAATTTGGTTGTTCAAAAACCAACTGAAGAAATGTCTAGAGCCCACCAAAATACAACCTAAAAACTAGGATTTCTCCAAGAATAAGGTGTCTTGATGTTTCCATCCTAGGTTATAGATCCAAGACCATGAACAATGAGGTTTGACACCAAAGCTCCCGATTAGACCAAGAAATGTACCAAAGAGCAAAAAACCTCCAAAAATGTCGAGTTGACCGATTAAAATGGCTAGGTTTTAATTCATCTAAGCGTGTGGCCATGACTATAAGAAGGTAGTAGCCCTGCCTAACCTCATATATATTGCATAAAACCCACTACTCTAGAACCAAAACAACTAGCTCAGACTGTCAAGAGATAGGAAAAAACATAAACCCCTTCATCAAAATCCTCATACCACCAATAAAAGCAAAGTTGAACCCCAATAACCTAATTCAAACAATGATATATAATAATACCATACTTAACATACATAATCTAGGGCTCCTTTATTTCTAGATTGCAACTACAATAAATAATAATTAAGAGATGAAATCCAGATGAGTAAAACCAATATTTGATACATTCCTCCAATCATGGGAATCCAAAGTCGCATCCGATTGACACTCCACCATGCAAAAGGCCACCGAAGCAACACTACAAACCCAATAGTCCACCAATAAGTAGCCAATAAAAAAATCCTTATGTTAGGATCCCAATAGTGCTTTCAATAGGCCGACTTGTTTTTATCCCAAGCTCCTAATCTAGGCCACTAGGAAACCACACTTAAAGTGAAAAAATCAAGTTGTTTCTATCAACAAATTGGATTCTCGCTCATTCGAGGAAAGCCAAAGTCGATCACCATCACGTTCAATGCCAATTTCACGACAAAAAAATCCAACAATATTGCCGCCATTAATGCTTTGAAACCACATTAACCTCACCCATCATCCATTCAATTGAATGAACCATCACACACTATGAAGGATAAATCAAAATAGATGGGGGTTTCATGGTAGAAAATTTCCATGTCACCCCTCAATTTTCAAGGGGATCGGTGGGGTGGAAGACACCCTCTCAGATCCCTATATGACCTCAATCTCACCCACATTAGGGAATATATTCAAATAATTATTTAAATCCCATGCTCTGAAATATTTTCGAAAAGTATAAGGTTCAAACTTATTATTGTTGGGTCCCCTATAATACTAGTGTATCCTCTTGTTGTTGTTAGTGTAGCCCCCTTTATTGTTATTTTTTGTACCCCCTATAAACCCCATATTGTTATTCTATCGTACCCTTACATTATTATTGTTAGGTCGGCTAGGATTATTTTGTGGCCCCCATGGACTCCTATATATATAAGGAGGTTTTGGCCATTTGTATCATCCAAGAATTATACATTTATGTAATGTATTGGAGGTTTCCCCTCAAAGGAGTTGATTTCTAAGGTCTTGATCTCTCTTTTTATTCTATTTTTTGGGAGTCTGGTTTCATAACATTTGGTACCCAGAGCTTTGGATTATAGGGTTTCTGTCTGCTCCAAAAAGGTCATCATGGCATTTTAGCAATAACGTTTTTATACGAAGGTTCATAAGCTGAAATTTGTACGAGAGCGAAGCCGAAATCCTAAGGAACCATATATAAAATTTCATACCTTGGTTGGCAATATTTTCGGAGATATGATCTCGGGGGAAGTTATGGATTTTTCAAGCTCATGAGTTTCAACTAAAATAGGTCATCATGGCATTTTTCGCTATAACGTTTCATATACAAAGTTTCAAAAGATGAAATTTTTACGAAAGGCGAAGAAAAACTCCCAAGGAACCTCCTATAAAAATTTTCGGATCTTGGTTCACAAAAATTTTGGAGATATGATCTATGCAAGTTAGGATTGCTTCGAGGCTCCCGAATTTCATCTCGAGAGAGGTGATTGTGGGAAAAATTGTCATAACTCTCTCTCTGAGCATTGGATTGGAATTCTATAAAAAAGTGGTCGCAAGTACATGGATTTTAGTTTTCTTTGTATCAATTTCAGAGCTAAAGAAGGAAACAGTGCATCATGGCACACCATACAAGTTCGCTCTACTTGAACCAGTCCATAATTAGTTCATTGTGAGAGATTGGGAATAGCTTTTTCTTGAAGAATCCAAATCAGGTCGGACCTTTTGCATTTGAAAGAAGATTCAGAGAGCTACTACAGGGCCAAATTTCATATATTTAAGATCCACAATCACATATATCATTCAGTTTCAATATATAGCTCCTCAAAAGCAAAAAAAAGTGTGTATTTGTTTTTTTGAATTGCAAGGGGAATATTGTAGAATAGATATCAATATTGGGTTTTAAAATAACTCTAAAAGAATTCAACACCCATTAAGCCTTCATAAAGCTATACTATGACGCATGAAGAGGAAGAATTGTAGTATGAGATATCAAAATTATGGTACCAAGTGCAAAAAATTTAGATAAAGAGCAATCAAAGAGGACATAGATCATTTAGAAGAAAAAATGGAGGACAAAATGGATGGTTTGAAGGATCAAATGAAAGCTAATATTGATGATAAAATAGTGGAGGATCACATTGACCATCAACAACAAGTTCTCCAACTCTCAAAGGATAACCTAACTTTGGTGTAGAATCGAATGAAATAACAGGGAAGATCAACATCGCAGATGGAAGAAGTTCAGGCAAACGTATAGAAACAAGAACTCAAAAACTACTAAATCTATCAATTTCGAGTATATCAGCAAGTGGAAGAACTTACCCATTGAAGATTCCACATGGGAGGATGAGAATTTTATACATAAGCATCCAAAAATAATCAAGCGTTGAGGGCAACACTTGTTTGAAGCGAAGGGGCATGTTAGGTCCCTATAATACTAGTGTATCCCCTCATTGTTGTTAGTGTAGCTCCCTTATTGTTATTGTTGTACACCTGTATCCCCATATTATTATTATTGTGCCCTTACATTATTATTGTTAGGTCAGCTAGGATTATATTGTGGTCCCATGGAATCCTATATATATATAAGGAGGTTTTGGTCATTTGTATCATCCAAGAATTGTTCATTTATGTAATGTATTGGAGGTTTCCCCCTCGAAGTGGTTGATTTCTAAGGAATTGATATCTCTTTTCTTCTATTTTTGGAGCTGGTTTCATAACCACATCAACCTCACCCATCATTCATTCAACTGAATGAACCATCACACACTATGAAGGAGAAATCAATTCAAATTGGGCTTGGATGGTAGAAAATTCCCATGTCACCCCTCCTTAATTTTCAAGGGGATCATTGGGGTGGCATACACCCTCTTCGATCCCTATATGACCTCAATCTCTCACCCACATTAGGGAAGGTATTCAAATAATTTATTTAAATCCCATGCTGAAATAATTTGAAAAGTATAAGGTTCAAACATCTTATTCACACTCCTTTTTACTTATAATTACTTTGTATCTTTTTAAAGTTTATATGAAAATGTATTACATATATATTTTTAAAAAAATCATTATAATTCATCAATAATCCCAAACTCACTATGGTCACTCTATTTTTAATTTATAATACAACCCAATATGGTAAAAATATTTCACTCATTCTTAGTCATAAACAAAATATTTAGACGTCCACATGACATAATATAATTTAATATCAATCTTAAAAAAGAGATAAAATAATTACAAGTAAAAGGAAGTGTGGGTGAGTTGTTTAAACCTTATACATTTTAGAAATATTTCAATGATATAAATAAATTATTTGAAGATGTGAGTTAACTAATATATATGTGTGTGTGTGTGTGTGTGTGTGTGTTGATTTATTTTATTTTCTAACTTTCAGAGCTACTTTATTCTTTGGACATTGAATATTTTATTATATACGACATTAAAAAAATTATTTTAACTATATATATACATATATAGTTAAAATAAATGTTTTAATGTTGTATTTAATAAAATATTCGGTGTCCAAAGAAAAAAAGTAATTGAAAGTGAGAAAATAAATAAATCATCATCCAACCATCTTAGCTCCACATCTACCAAGTGTCGAGAGGATCAAACCTCTTAAGATGCAAACTTTTATGTGAGTGTAAAACTTGAGGAAAGTTTTGCACCTTGATATATTTGATTCCTATCGACCCTTGGTAGATCCGGAAGTTAATATGGGTCTATGTTGGTTTTAATAGACACACTAGGAAAATGTTTTAACTCTCTTTAAGAATGAAAATATATATATATATATATATATAGTTGATCTAAAATTATAAATTTAATATGGACATTAAAATATTTTAGATTTGGGTGGCACAAAAATATTTTTTTGTTATTAATGTATTATTTTTACATGAAATCTCTCAACTCCATATTAAGTAGTGAAGAAATTGCATATTTTTTCTCATCGTAAAAAATAAACTAAATTATTTTTTTTCTTTCAATTACTTTATCTTTATTTGTCAATATAAAGTTGATATAAAATTAAGATGAAAATTGAAGTATTTTATTTATGGTTGGCATTAGTCTCTTTATTATTATTATTATTTTTTAAATTTATTAGTATAAATATTATTTTATTATTTTTAAATGCACTTTGTTTGGCAACATCTCTCTCATATTGGGTTGTAGAGCGTCTCTCGATGAAAAAAAATATCAAATAATATTAAGAGGGAGATGTGTAATTCATTCAATTTGTAATATAAAATTAATATGTGACATTTAAATATATTCATAATAATAAAAAAATTAATGATGGACATCAATATAATATTTTGATATGCATGATTAAGTAGACAATGTAATCCATAAATGAAATGTCTCAATGCACATGTTATGTAAAATATATTAATGTGAACTATCTATATATTATAAATTGTTCAATTTTTTTTGTATATATCATATAAAGTAATTGAAAAAAATAAGTTTTATGGTTTAAATATTAAAATTAGTCTCACTATTTTACATTTTGGTCATTTTAGGTATTTTTTTTGTTAATTTTCTCAAGAAATATAACAAAGAATTTTTTTGGGAATTACAAGATTAAGTTATATACTCTATATAACATTCAAAAAATACAATTTCAATAATGAAAAATTACACATTATATATATATGCAGAGAGAGAGAGGCAATTTGTTTTCTCAAATTTTTCATTTTGGAGGTTTCCACCTCAAGAGATTTGATCCCTCTTATTGCATGCTAGATCTATGCTTAAGATAGATCTATATTTGTTTTATTAAGAACCAATATATATCCATATTAATTCTAGATCTACCTAGTGTCGAGAGGAATCAAATTTCTGAGGTACAAATATTTCCTTGAGTTTTGCATATTGAGAGAATTGATCCCTCTAGTCCCTTGGTAGATCCACGCTTAAGATGGATCTATGTTGGTATTTATGAATAAGAATGAGTGAAATGTTTTTATAACATTGAGTTGTAATATCAATGAAAAAATCATGTGATGATAGAGAGGTTGTGATTATTGATGCTTTTATAGTGCTTTTAAATTAAAACTAATTCATATTCATTTTTGTTTTTTATTATAGTTGACATTGCTTTTCTATTTTGAGAATGAATTATTTTTATTTTAAGAGGGTGTTGACAAGGTGAATATGTCGTATAGTATGAGTTAAGTATTGGCCCGATAAGGGCCCTAATTACTACCCTTTTTTGTTTCAATGGCTATATACTCTCTATGTAGAAATTATATAACTCAGATATGTTATACATCCAAAATTCTCCCGATCACACACTATTCGACTTCATGCACAATAGAATCTCTTCTACCATTGATCATTAATTGCGGAAATAAAATCAATTGCATGCACACATTAAAACCATAAAAACTCACACATATGAACACGATAATTTATGGGAAAGCTTAAAGCTGAAAACCCCCAACTATTTGTATATTATATGTCATAGAGATCATGTAACAATCATCATACAAAGCTCCCTCACAATCTCTCGAGTACAATCTCCAATTTCTACACACTAATCAGAGTCAGATCTAGCAAATCTCATGCTCCAATCTCTCTTGCTACTGCTTTGCCTCTCTCTACTGCGCAATCACTTTTGCGAAGAATGGCTTTGAATGAACTTTAATTGGTCTAGCCTTGCTCATTCAATCCTCATTGGCATCTCCAACCACATGTGTGTTGCAAATCATGCAACACTATAGTCTACAAACTGATAGTCATACATTTGCTCTTTCACCTACCTCTTCATGGTCTCCTTTGAAACTATCCATGCCATTTGTAGTTATAGTGGTGTATTCTTTAGTTGATTAATGAGTTAATAATTAGTGAATTAATTAATAGTTAGTTCACCCTACTCTCACTAGTGTATCAATCGGTTAGACTAGATACAGCTAGACTCAACTATGTTTAGCTGAGTTAAAGCTGAACACAACTCCACCAACTACCTCAATAACTCACTAAACTCTGCTCATCATGAGTTCTAATGAAGTTTCCATACAGCTAAGCTCCACTTAACCCTCGTGAATAGCGCAATACCTTCTATATGACTCCTCGTACTGATACCCTGTGCACTCTAGCCCTGAAGTGCTCGAGGAGAATAAGATAATGTTTATAGTCCAAATATTATTAAGAGCTAATAATATTCGACATATCTATTTTTTAGACGGCAATCTAAAAATAGATTCCACTCAATATGTCTAAAAATAGAAGTCCATCTATTTTTCCAACTTGACCAACCATCCACAAATAGCATCCCTTGCAACTCATAGAATATGATCGACATGTCTCCAAAAATAGACATAGTCTAAAATTAGACTTGCTGCCTAAAATAGCCTCACGAGCCCCACTTAGTGAAGGCGACTCTTTTCACTAAGCTCATCATCTTGTTGCAATCTCAACACTCCCTCTCAACAAGATAGGGATTATACGTCACGCACGATCCTACCCCACTGTGGTGCTTTGAATTTGCTCCTGGTGAGCACCGTCATCAAGATATCAGCATCTTGATCCTCGTAGGAATGTATGAAAGTAACATGATCTTCCACACACACAATCTCGATATGATGATATCGGATGTCAATGTGTTTATATCTATCATGAAATACTTGGATTAGCTGGAGATTTTGATGCAACTCACGATTATCACAATATATCACGATAGGATCTAAGTGTGGCGAACAACTCGACCGAGGATACTTCCTCATCCATGATAGCCTCGCATGCGGCAAAACTCACTTTGCCATGTACTTGACCTCCCGCTAAAGCGAGTGCCATGGATCTACGCTCCAATGCGTCGTGCCAAGAAACTATTGTCCACCCGATACTAAAAAATCCCTCCGGATGTGCTCTTTCACGTCCGTTGGGCTCCCTACCCAATCTGCATCCATGAAGCCACATAGCTCACCTCATCAGTATCGCTGCCACTGCAATCCATATCTAGATGTGCCTCCGAGATATCTCAATACATACTTGCACCTTCCAAAAAGAGCTTGGTAGGCTTAACAATAGCTTGTGAAAGAGTTGGTTAACAACATAGCATATGTCGTGTCGTGTATTAAGACTAGATGCATAGTGACCCACTCAAGCTGTCCGTCAAACAGAGTGGCATCCACTACCTCTACGCCAATGTAGCATCCCTCTTTCCTCCATCCGCCAAGAAGAGGAGTCTCGATAGGCTTGCAGCCATGCATGTTGAACTTCTCCGGTATCTCCAGGCATACTTGCACTTGAGACACAAACGAGTCCTTCACTACTCGCGCCATGATTTCTCAATCCCAGAAATAATGAAGGAGGCCCAGAGTCCTTCATCTCAAACTCCTTTGCAAGATCAACCTTGCATGAGTGTATCAATAGTTCATCACACAGTAGAATCAAATCATCTACATAAAGTACAATGATCAACAACTTACCCTCCACCACAATCTGGTATGAGTTCGGATCCGCCTCACTCTTGGAGAATCCAAGTCCAGTGAAAATAGCTGTCTATCCATGTGTACCAAGCACGAGGTGCTTGTTTCAAACCATACAACGCTCTTTTGAGCCTGAACACATGCGACTCACTGCTGAATATCTCGAAGCCTTCAGGCTTCTCTATGTACACCTCCTCCTCAATGATTCCATTGAGGAACGCAGTCTTCACATCCATCTAATGAATGTTCCACCCCATCTGCACTGAGAGAGAAAGAATATTCTGTATGGAAGAATACCTTGTGACAGGTGCAAAGGTTTCCTCATAATCGATCTCCTCAATCTGTGAGAAGCCTCGGGAAAAAAATATTTCCTTGTACTTCTCGACACTCCCATCGGTACGCTTGCTTCACTTTGTAGATCCATCTCGAACCTACCAACGATTTCCTTCCGGCCTTGGGACAATTCCCCATGCACCGCTTTTTTGACAATCGAATCATACTCTTCCACCATGGCATCTACCCATGCGAGGGTCCTCCACGATTCCTCGAAGAGGATGGCTCCGTCACGATACACTTGCTCATCGAGCCATGTATCTAGTATATCGGTCGGTGATCTTGTCTCTGTACTGCGTTTTGATGTAGGTTCTCCTACAATCTTCTCTGCATCTCGATTCGGTTACTCGGGCTCGCCAGTGTACATTTCTTCCCTACGATGGTTGGCGTTGCATGAGTGGTCTCTTCCACTCCATAAACCTCCTCTTGTGGCCAGATCCACATCACGAGGCTCATCCTTAGGAACTAATAGCTCCTCGCTCTACATGCAAGTGTGGCTCCCTCTCAAGCGAACACTTCATGGTTTTCTCCTCATGAAATTTGATATCCCATCACACAAGTGTCACGATTGTCCAGAAAATACACACGATAGTTGTGGGGTGTATCGGTGTACCCCTAGAAATATCCCAAACTGCCGGTCAGGCTCCGACTTCTTCCCGGGCATCCTTCGTCACATGAATGTAAAGCAGTGAGCCAAGAAATCTCAAATGAGAAATATCGAGGCTTCTTACCGAAAACGCATCCTCGGGTGTACTCATGCCAAGTATCCTATGAGGACAATGGTTTTGCACATAAACCACGAGTATTATGCCTACAGCCCACAAGTGTATGGAAGGCCTCGATCATGCAACATTGCTTGTGCGGTACCCATGATCGTTACATCTTTTCGCGCCGCGACCCCATTCGTGGGTTATGAGGCACCATGAGCTCTCTTTGAATTCCTTACGCACTGCAAAAGTCCTTGAATTAGCCGAAGATGAATTCACCACCATTATCACTCTAAGAGCCTTCACCTTCCCCGACTCTTTCTCACAGAACTTAGAGAATGTCTCGCTCTTCTTCTCGCACATGAAGAAGATCCCAGCCTCCGAGAAAATTCATCGACAAAGATCACATAATACATGTGCTTTGCTATCGAAGCTTCGCGAGAAAGGTCCACACGTCACGTGTGAATTATCTCAAGGATCGTGTGCGCGCGACTATCCTTCTCGTGAAAGGTGGTTGAAAAATTTTTCCCAGAAGCACATCCCCTTTGCGCGGTTGAGCGTGCAAGTGTACCTTTGTGAAACCCGGCAGAAAATATGTTTCAAAATTTTCAAAGAATCATGGTGAAGAAGATGGCCCAATCTCCTGTGACATAGCTCGCCCTCATCCCATCTCACCACTCCTGCTTGTTCGCCATTTCGCTGCTTGTGACCATCTACCTACAACTCGATAAAGGTTCTTAACTCGAACCCCTATCCTCCGGGTGTCACCCAGTTGCATTACTACGCAGAAAGCCTTTCCTAGCTAAAGACAACATCATATCCCTTGTCTTCCAACATAGCCATAGAGATAAGATTCTTCTTCAATCCTCGGAACATGCATGACTTCCTTCAATACGAAGGTTTTCTACTAGACTCCTCTCAAGGAAAATGGTCCGCGACTTCGGTTTCTCTACTATCTACCATCATCGCCCATCTCGATGTGCACTCCAGAGATCTTTCTCATCCGGATCACTAAACAAATCTTTGTCTCCAGTCATGTGAAAATACGTGCCACTATCGAGAAAACCACATGAACCCATCACACTTGAGACCAAGCATGCAATCGAGCAAAAACTCTAGCTCCAAACTACGAGGCTAAGGCCTCTCCAGTGCAGATCTAGTAGCCTCGCTTATTTTTCTTCTTCTATGGACAATTAGAGGCGTAATGTTTCGTGTTGTTGATAATGAAAGCACTTCACCTTGGACATGTCCTGCTTCTTGCCTTTCGCACCGTATTGAGAAGCATTCTTCTTGCTCTTCCCCTTCCTTGCTTTGGCAGCCAAAGCACAATTTTCTTCATCTGCATTCTTTGATGAAGATCGAGTCACCCGAGTACTCGCTCTTATCTCCTCTGCCCACGAGATTTAACCAAATTTGCTCCCATCTTGGCAGTTTCTCCCGACTACGTGTGAGTCCTAATAGGAATGCCAACTCGTCGGAAGCCTAGGAGAGCCAAGCTCAACAATTCCTCGTCATCTACAGGTAACCCCCACACTTCCCGAGCTCATCCCTTCAGCGCGGAAAAACTTCGTGAGGTACTTGGGTATACCGTCACCTTTCTCCCATTTTTTATGTTCCGAGTTTATCCTTGAGCGCCAACTTCTCTCAGTCGCTCTTGCTTTGGAACAAATACGTCAAAGCTTTTCACATCAAGAATGGAGAAGATTTACTATGAAGTCTGGACATATGTGATCCTTCACACCTTCCAACAGCATCCTTCGACACTTTGTTGTCTTCTTTTTCCATGCGTCGAAGTGCGGCAACATCACTAGAGCACGTTTCGAATTTCGCATCTATGAACTCCTTTCGCTTATTGTCATCCAGACACGGCCTCCATCCCGTCCTTCAATGTAATATAATTCGAGCTGCCCTCAAGGGCATACTCCAATCCGTCCGTTGAAAGACATCTCAACCTCGACACCAAAGAAAACAACTGCCGAAAATTCGAATTCCACTAGCACTAAAACTCAACCGCTAGTCAATGTCTTTGCAGTTGCTCCAATGATCAATATCGCTCCGATACCATGTGAGAAATTATATAATTGATATGTTATGCAATACTGAGATTCTCTTGATCACACACTATTTGACTTCATGCTGTCAATGACAATCTCTCTCTACCACTGATCATTAATTCCGAAATAAAATCAATCACATGCACACGTTAAAACCAATAAAATTCACACATATGAATCAGTAATTATGTGGAAAGCTTAAAGCTCGAAAAACAACTATATTTATATTATATTTCATAGATATCATGTAACAATCATCATACAAATCTCCTCACAAGCTCTCGCACAATCTCCAATTGCTACACACTAATCAGAGTCCGATCTAGCAAATCTCATGCTCCAAACTGCTGCCACACGCGTTTCTTGTGCCTCTCACCCAGGCAATAACCGGCTAAATAGCTGGCTCCGAATGAGACTCGAGGTCGGGTTAGAGCCATGCTCACGCCAATCCTCATTGGCATCTCCCAACCACCGTGTGTTGCAAATCCTTGGCAACATGCAGACTACAGTCGATATTCACACTGCTATCTTTCACCCTACCTCTTCTACCGATCTCCCACTTTGAAACTATCCATGCATCTGTAGTTAGCTCGATGTATTCTTTGAAGCTTTATTAATGAGTTAATAATTAGTGGACTAATTAATACATCTACACCACTCTCACTAGTGTATCAATCGCTAGACTAGATACAACTAGCTCAACTATGTTTCACCGAGATTTAAACTAGGCACTAACTCCACAAAGCTCTCTGTCACATGAGTTCTAACTAAAGTCTCCATGAAATAGCTCCACTTAACCCTCGGAATACACGTGCCTAACTACGACAGGCTCCTCGTGCCACATCCGTGCACTTAACGAGAGTGCTCCTTCCAAAGAGAAATAAGATAATGTTTATAGTCCAAATATTATTAGAGAGCTAATAATATTCGACATATCTATTTTTAGACTCGGCACCGAAACTAATAGGTCGCCCAATATGTCTAAAAATAGAAGTCCAGCTCTATTTTTCCAACACGACCAACCATCCAAAAATAGCATCCCGCAACTCATAGAATATGATCGACATGTCACAAAAATGAGACTTGGGCCTAAAAATAGCTCGACGGGCCCACTTAGTGAAGGTGACTCTCTTTCACTAAGCTCATCATCTTGTTGCATTATCTTTCAACACTCGGGAACTAAGGACCGAGCCTCCTTTTCTAATCAAAATTAAAATGCAGAATTAAAACTAAAATTTCAAGGAAAATATATGACATAGATAAATATTTAGAATTATATAAAAAATATAGGTATTATTTTATATGTATATTAGATTTTATATGTTGCATCAAACAATAGTGAGGGTAGTAGTGAGGGTAGTGGGATAGGAGGTCCATTCAAACATAATATTTAAAATAAAATATTATGTGTATTTGAATATGGCTAGAATTTGGGTCCAGCTAACCACACAGGATGATTTGGGAGGACTCTTAAATAAAAAAACCTAGTAAATAATTTTTAATATTTTCTAAAATTTTCTTGCAATAACTAGAATTAATAACTTAAATCCAAAACCTATCTTGGAAACGAGAGAAAATACCATTCTATTATTTAAATATCATATTTCAAAATTCATAATAAATAAATAAAAAACATATTTTTTCTTTGATAGCAAACATACGTTGCAACATATCTTAAAAATATTGATAGACTATCCTAACATTCAATTAGATGTAAACATGAATAAGGTCAAAAAAAAATGAGTACCAAATGCATCCATTAAGTAACTAAAACGATGACATGATATTTGTCACATAACTCATAAACAAATTCAACTTTGAATTTTGTATTAAAAAAATCTTAACTTCAAAACGTGAATAGAGAATGTGAGTTTTGAGTTTCTACAATTAATAAACCCTTACACCAATGTAAGAAGTCATATAAATACTTGAAAATAAAAATATGATAAAGTTTGTTTGTTCATCTAAAATTTAAAAATCAATATTTTCTCTTATAAAAAAAATGACACTAAAAATAAAACAACATTCTTATCTAAGGAAATTCTCCCAAAAAAGTGGTAATTTGTTTCAAACTGCTTCCCTTTCTTAAGAGTCCTTATCTTCAATATTGATTAGATGCGAAACATTTGTTTGGATAAAGCTTACCCAATTTGTATATACCAGAGTAACTGGAGAGAAGTGAATAAGATGAAAATTAATTGTGTTGACCAGGCACAATGATACCAAATTCCGAGTAAACATTTTCTTTTTACTTTATTTAACAATGAGATTGAAATTAGCATAATTTTTTCAAAAGGAAATTGAAAAATAAATATCGAAGGTTTGATGAGTCAAAATTTTGGTCCCACTTATTCCCTTGTCATCCTCTTTTGTATTGTATTTTATTTATTTTTTACATAGATATATAGGTACTATTTCTCTTAATGGTTTGGATCCAGGTAGTTCAAACTCTTCAATGAAATTTGTTCCAACTTCTCATACCCTAATACAATGTTCAATGGACTTCTTAGCCCATACTTGGATTTCCCTTGCTTCTCATTCCCTCCGGTTCAAAGAAACATACATTAGTCTCTTGTATTTTCGGGAAGGTTTGGGAATGCATATAGGTTGTATTTGTTTTTCCCATTTAGGAATTGATGTGAATATTTATTTAATATGTTTATCCTCTTCAGCCAAATATTCAATTCTTTCATTGTGATTCAAAATATTATGATAAAATCTAAAAAAATTATCCATTTTTTTATAGAATTTAACCTAGTCATTCTTTGATATTTAGTTGACCTATATTGTTTGTTCTTTGAATACATTTAGACTATGTTCAACACCATGAATTTGAATTGGAATAGAAGACTTTAAATTTGTTATTTCAATGTTGCAATCATAACTTCAATATTGTTGTCTTCTTCTTCTTTGAACATCTAACTTTGATCCTCGTGTGCTTCTCTGGTTTCTTTAATATGTTAGAAATTCCTATCATGTAATTCATTAAATTGACTCCCACGAGGGTTGCAAAATGGCTTTACCAATTATTCTGGCTAAATCGTTTTATTTTTTATATTTTAATTTCCAATACTTTGATTCTTAACAACTTACTTTTAGATCCTTTTGCAAGTTCACTGACATGATTTTGTTGATTGTTAACAAAGGCTCTAAGAGCTTGTGAATATTATTCAACTTTCTCTCTCACATCACTAGTTCCTTTCCAACTATATTTAGAATTTTTTTCAAAAGTGTCAAACTTTATATTTTTGGTTCCTCTTAAAAATGATTTGGTTTGTGCATTGAAATAATATTAAGTTAAATAAGGAATGGTTTCAGACATTGATTCCATTTCACTAAAAAACTTAAAAATAAATGAACTTGAAGGAATTTTTGTGGAGAGGAGAGTCAAGGATGTTTTGGGAGATTCTTATAGTAGTGAAAGCTCAATAAATTTTGTTTTTTCTTCTACTAACCCATTTTCTTAATTGAAACTATCTAGAAATATTCAATGAGAAGTTTCTTTCTCTTCTTTATTTTTATCAATCTCCATCTCTTCAATCTTCTCCACATTTTTTTTTAAACTGTGAATCTGGTTGGCTGGTTCCTTCAGTGGAATCAATGAAAACAATATCTTTAGGAGGAGAGTCTTTTTCTTGATTTTTTCCTTTAACCTTTGCAACTACCAGGCTATTTTCCACCATCTAAATTTCATGTTCCTTTTCTTTAACACTATGATATTTTCTTAAAATGGTCGATTCTTAGGTTGTAACAGAAACATCAGGCACACTTTTAAATCGAATCTTTTAAAATCATGCATATGTACAAGCTCGTTCTGAAAGGATCTGAGTGAAATTATTTTTTATATATGCAATAAATTTTAAATCTTGAATTCAAATACAAGAATGAATAATTTTCCATTTAAGGAAATCCTCATAAATATTTTCCCTAAAATCTTGATTTTTTTCCCTGTGTTCATTACTCATTAATTTTCATGTTTCAACTGCTTGATCAAAACCATCAATGCTTATAAAAACATCATTAAAAGGAGATATTTGATGTGTGAAAGTTTTAATGTAACTCACATCGTTATAATGATCATTTATTATTCCACTAGGGTCAAATGATAATGGGGTAATGAATAAAAACAAACATTTTGGAGTTCTTGGGCTTCTTTGAATGCATGTCCCCTATCTTTGAAACTTATTTTTCCAAATTTAATTTTAAAATTGGGCCAAATTTTCTTTTGAAGTTTTCTCAATTTCCATGCTTGTCAATTCAACGTTGTCTGATTTTATACCTATCTAAGAGAAATTATCTCATGAATATATCTCAGTATTGCTATTGAGATTCAACAAGATGATGAGCTTAGTGAAAAGACTCACCTTCAGTAAGTGGGCCCACAGGCTATTTTTGGCGCAAGTCTATTTTTAGACTATGTCTATGTTTAGACATGATGATCATATTTCAGAAGTTGCGGGATGCTATTTGTGGATGGTTGATCAAGTTGTAAAAATAGATGAAATTCTATTTTTAGAATATTGGGCGAAGTCTATTTATAGATCGTTGATCTAAAAATAAATGCATGTCAATTATTATTAGCTCTTAATAATAATCAGACTCTAAACAACAACTTATTCTCTTGGAGCACTTTGTTTCAGTGCACAGATGTGGCACATTAGTGGACTGTGGGAATTACGCAATTCCCAAGGGTTTAATGGAGCTAATGCATGGAGGACTTAGTTATAACTCAAGTGGTAGAGTTATGACACAGTTGGAAGAAGTAGTTATGGAGTTGTATTCAGTTTAACTCAGTTAGACTCAATTGAGCTATTTGTATCTAGTCTAACTGATTGATACACTAATCGGTGAGTGGGAGTGAATTAATTAGTTAATTAATTCACAAATAATAACTCATTAATCAACCGAGCAATACACGCTAACTACAATGCATGGTAGTTTCAATGCCAATGGAGACCCAATGAGATAAGTGAAAGGAAAGATAGACTATCTGGTTATGACTATACCTTGATCCATTGATCAAGATCACACAATACTTCGGACTTTCCAATGAGGATTGAGTAATAGTAAAGGCAAGAGTAATTCTAATTCATTCAGAGCTATTCTTTAGTAGGATTGCACAAGATATGTGCTAGCAGAGGCGAGATCTAAGGCATGGATTTGCAAGATCGTTCCCGATTAGTGTATGATGATTGCATCAGACTGAGAGCTTGATAATATTTGTATGAGGATTTTCATATGATTCCATGATACATAATATATAGTTGGGGTTTTCAGCTTCAAGATTTCCTGGTTAAAAACAACCATGTTATGTGCGATTATTTTTATTTATGCTTTACATGTGTGTGCAATTATTTTTTTCCGCAAAAGATTAACAAGTGGAATGATTCAGTATTTTGCATAAAGTTAAATAGTGTGAGATAAGGTGAATATAGGACATATGCATGCTTAGTGAATATAATTTCTACATGGTATCGGAGAATTTTTTATTGAATATTTAAATTGTAAAGTGAGTTTGTGCTAGTGGACAATTCAAATTTGCTACAGAAGATTCTTGGTGCAGAAGTTGAGTATACATTGAAATGTCTTTCAATGGGTTGCGATTGGAGTATGCCCTTGATGGGAGCTTGAATTAAATAGCCTAGAAGGATAGGATGGAGGAAATTCTGGAGGATAATGGACTAAAGGAGTTCATCGATAGCAATGTTCCTAAGCTAGGATCTAGCGATGCTGCATTACTTGACGCATGGCAAAAGAAGACAGCAAAGATGAGGAGAATTCTGTTGGAAGGTGTGAAGGAACATATTGTGTCCAGAATTCACAGGAAAGCCACTCCATTCTTAATTTTTAAGGCTTTGACAGACTTGTTCCAAAGCATAAGTGACCAGAGGAAGTTAACGCTTAAAGACAAGCTCAGAAAAATAAAAATGGAGAAAGGCGACGATAGTCAAAAATACCTCACGAAGTTTTTCCACTACAAGGATGAACTGGGAAGTGTGGGGGTTACTGTTGATGAAGAAGACTTGGTGAGCTTGGCTCTCCTTGGGCTTTTGAAGAGTTGGCATAGCTACGAAGACTATGTTAATGGATGAGAGAAACTTCCGTGATGGGAGCGACTTTGGTCGGATATTGTGCAGGAGGAGATAAGGTGGGGTACCAGGGATGGATCTTCATCGAAGAATAAAGATGAAGAGAATTGTGCTTTGGCTGCCAAAGAAAGGAAAGGGAAGTGAAATAAAAATCCTTCAAAATCCGATGCTAAAGGAAAGAAGCAGGATTTGTCCAAAGTGAAGTGTTTTCACTGTCATGAACATGGACATTTCGCCACTAATTGTCCATAGAAGAAGAAGAACAAGAAGGCTACTGGATCTGCAGCTAGATATGCCTTAGCCTCACAATTTGAACTTGATTTTTCCTTGATCGCATGCTTGGTTTCAAGCTGTATGGGATCAGTGTGGTATCTTAATAGTGGTGTGTCTTTCCATATGACGGGAGACAAAGAGTTGTTTAGTGACTTGGAGGAGAAGGACCTCCAGATGCATATAGAGATGGGCGACGATGGTCGGTACAGTGCGACTGGCATTGGGACCATTACCTTTGAGAGGGAGTCCGGTAATCCATTCTTGTTGAAGAATGTTATGCATGTTCCAGGTCTGAAGAAGAACTTGGTCTCGGTCGCAATGCTGGAAGACAAAGGTTATGATGTTGTTTTCAGTGAGGGAAAAGCCTTCCTTCGACATAAAAAATGGGTCAAACCAAGAAGATAGGGGTTTTAATTAAGAATCTCTACAAGCTGGAGGTAGATGGTTGTGCTGCAATGGTGGGAAAAGCAGAAGAAGTGGTGAGTTGGGATGAGGGCGAATTATGGCACAGGAGATTGGGCCATATTCACCATGGCTCTTAGAAGATTTTGCAGCAAATTTCTACTGGACTTCCCAAGGGTACTCTTGCGTAGTCATATTAGTGCAAGGGATGCACTATGGGTAAGTTTGAGAAGACCACCTTTTATGAGAAGGAGAATCGTGCTTCGGTGATCCTGGAGAGAATTCACACAGACGTGTGTGGACCTTTCTCAGTTGCTTCAATAGCAAAACATGGGTATTATGTTATATTTGTTGATAAATATTCTCGTAGATGCTGGATATTCTTCATGCAGAAGAAGAGTGAAACGTTCTCAAATTTCTATGAGTTCAAGGCATTGGTGGAGAAGGAGTCGGGGAAGCAAATGAAAGCTCTACGGAGTGATAATGGTGGTGAATACATCTCGGGTGAATTCAAAGACTTTTGTAGCAAAGCAGGAATTCGAAGAGAACTCATAGTGCCTCATAACCCATAGCAGAATGGGGCCGCAGAGAGAAAGAACAAAACAATCATGGGTGCTGCACGAGCGATGTTGCATGACCAGGGCCTACCGATGCACTTGTGGGCGGAAGCATGCAACAATGTAGTTTATGTGCAAAATCGTTGTCCTCATATAGTACTTGGCATGAGTACACCCGAAGAAAATTTTACTGGTAAGAAGCCTGATATTTCTCATTTGAAGATTTTTGGCTCACCTATTTACATTCATGTGACGAAGGACGCCAGGAAGAAGCTGGAGCTAACTGCAGAAGTTGGGATATTTGTGGGGTACATAGAAACACCTCATAATTATCATGTGTATTTTCCAGATAGTCAGATGACTGTTGTGCAATGGGATATAAAATTCAATGAGGTGAAAGCCATGAAGTTGTCGCTTGAGAGGGAGCTACACTTGCATGTGGAAGAGGAACTTCTTGTTCCCAAATATGAGCCTCTAGATGTGGATCAGCCACAAGAGGAGATTCATGGAGTGGAGGATTCCACTCATGCAGAACCAAACATCAGGCAAGGCAGAAAGTCTACCACATAAGCTGAGACACTGAAGCTTGATGCGGCACAGAATGTAGGAGTTCCTGTTGAGATTTTGTATATATTAATTTGGCTAAAATATCATGGATAATGCCAACAATAGGATTTTTTCCTAAACTGATTGCATCAAATACTGGTGAGGATATATTCTATCCTATTTTGTTGTGATAGAATTTATTATTCAGTTTCTTCTCTACATCTATAAATTTTAAGCCTATAGAGGCAAATGTGTGTGAGGTGTAAGGAAGAGGAAGTGTAGATGTGCAAATCTGCTGTTGTAATCTCCTGTTGAGTAATAAGATTGTCGATACCTCTGTTTGGTGGATGTAGCCCAGATTGGTTGGGTGAACCACGTTAAATTCTGTCTTCATTGATTGTTGTGTGTGTGATTGATTTTATTTTCCGCTATGCTTAACTCTAACAATTTTGTATCAGAGCAAGTTATATACGCTGCCTGTTTGCTGACAATGAATTTCAAAGGCGTAATTTCAAGGATTGAATGCAGTGTGCTGGTTTCAGAGAAAGAGAAAAACTGCCATCGATATTTGTGGTCGTGGTCATGTGAGCGCAAAGCAGAGTCACCGTTCATGTGCAGAAAGAGCATTATTTCTATTGAAATCATTGTTGTGGAATCAGATGAGGTAAAGCCGTTGTTTTCTGTTGTTTGCAGTTGCAGTCTTATGTGTAGAAGCCGAATTCGAAGGCAGTGTTGAGGGCCAAGTTCATATCTGTGAGGGTTGAGTTAAGAAAATCTTATCATCACCAGAGCTAGCTTAATAATTAGCACATTTAACATGCGGAAGTTGTTAACATCTTTTCTACTATTAGTGGAGATCACCGTGCATTTTGGCAGTTAGATGTTTTATATTACCAGTGGAGATAGCAGCCCATTTTTTGAGTGGATTGTCACCATGATTCGTGCCAGCTTGAGCATATACACGCATTCTGAGGGAGTTACTTGAACGGAGAAGAGCTGCAGCATTATGTGAGATCCAGAGCTGTAGGTTTGACGGCGCGGGTTTGGTTTGGTGAGTGATTCACAAAAAAATTAAAGTTTAAGTTTGCATTTTTGTTGAATATTTTAATGAGCATGGAAGGCACATCATTGTAAAATGGTGAGAGATATTGGCTTTTTAATTGGAATATTTGAATATCATAGTGTGGGAGAGATATAGATTAGCCTGAGACTTGCAATTTTTCTTTATAAAGGTCAGGCAGAATTCAAACCAGCTAGAATAACATCTCAGGTATCCTTAAATTTTTTGTTGATAAGTTGTTGCATGTGATGATAATGAAAATATTGTGTGAAGCTTTCTGTGCTGCGTGAAGAAATTTAAATTAACTACGTCAAAAACTCAAAGTGCTCGGTTTGAGATCGAGAAGTTTAATGGGAGGAATAACTTCGAAATCTGGAAATTCAAGATGCACGATCTACTCGTACAACAAGGTGTAGTGAAGGCACTTTTGGGAAATCCAAACAACCTTACACCATGACAAATGACGAATGGAGTGACATCGATGACAGAGCACTGAGTGGCATATGATTGTGTTTGGCGAATGATGTTTTATTTAACATCGTGTCAGAGAAAACTGCCGCTGGTCTATGGACAAAGTTAGAAAAATTGTACATGACTAAATCCTTAACCAACAAGATTCTTCTAAAAAGACAGTTGTACAGTTTGCGCATGAAGGAAGGTATGACAATAACTGATCATTTGAATACCTTTAATACTCTCTTGGTGCAGTTAGATAGCGTAAAAGTAAAATTTGATTCAAAAGATAAAGTTGTAACTTTATTATGCTCTTTGCCCAAGTCATGGGATCATTTTGTTACTTCTATAAGTCTTAGTTCATCAAAAACCCTTGAATTTTATGATGTTGTTCGAGCTATGCTATCTAAAGAAACCAGAAAAAGGTCAAATTCAGAAACCTCTACATCAGGAGAAATGATGGTTAGAGGTTGATCTAAAGAAAAAAGCTTCAGTCAGAAAAACAACTCTCGGTCAAAATCGAAAGGGAAGAAGAGTAAGCTAAAATGTTGGTTTTGCGGAAAATTAGGAAATTTGAAGAAGGATTGTTGGAAGAGAAAAACATAAAATAAAGAGGAAAACACGACAGATACAGGTTTAGGTTCGGCATCCGGTTCAGGTATAAGTGATGAAGTTCTATCAGTTAATTTTTTAAATCATGATCAACATTGGTTGTTAGATTCTAGTGCGTCCAATCACATGTGCATTCATAAAGAATGGCTTAAATCTTATAAATCAATTAATGATGAAGTAGTTTACATGGGCAATGATGTCTCATGTAATGTTGTGGGAAATGGAAGCATTCATATTAAAATGTTTGATGGGATGATCAAAATCTTAACTAATGTAAGACATGTGCCTGAACTCAGGAAAAAATTATTTCTCTAGGAGTGTTAGACACAAATGGATATAAAACTTTTATTCAAGGTGGAGTAATGAAAATTTACAAAGGAATCCTATTAGTAATGAAAGCAAAGAAGGTTGGAAATCTTTTTCAGTTAGAAGGAAGAATAGAGTCAGATCATGCTTCTACTGTATCTGAAAACGACAGTGATTCTATTCGACTATGGCATCAATGGTTGGGCCATATGAGCAAAAGAGGATTAAAAATCTTATTTGATCGTATGTTACTTCCTAGTTTAAAATCTTCTAAGTTAGATTTCTGCAAACATTGTATTTATGGGAAACAAAGCAAGCGGAAATTTAAAACTGGAAAACATACTAGTAAAGGAATCCTTGATTATATCCATTCTGATGTTTGGGGTCCATCTCCTACAACCTCATATGGAGGATCATCATATTTTGTATCTTTTATAGATGATTTCTCTAGAAAATTATGGGTCTACATGTTAAAAAGAAAGTCTGATGTATTTACAGTTTTCAAGCAGTTTAGAGCATTAGTAGAGAATATCATTGGAAGAACCATTAAATGTTTAAGAACTGACAATGGTGGTGAGTTTACTTCAAAGGAATTTGATAATTATTGCAAGGAAGTTGGGATCGAAAGACATAGAACTACTACCTATACTCCTTAGCAAAATGGAGTTGCTAAATGCATGAACATGACTCTTTTAGAAAGAGCAAGAAGTATGCTAAGTAACACAAATTTGCAGAAGGAATTATGGACAAAAGAAGTATCTATGGCTTGTTATTTGATAAATCGATCACCATCAAATGCAATAGGATGTAAAATTACTCAAGAGGTATGGAAGGGTCATCCTTGTGATTATTCTAAACTGAAAGTTTTTGGTTGTGATGCATATTCTCTAATTCCAAAACATCGGTGTTCTAAATTAGATCCTAAATCAAAAAGATATATCTTTGTTGGAAATGGTGATGGGATTAAGGGATACGAGTTGTGGGATCCTACTACTCACAAGATCATCATTAACAGAGATGTTAAATTTAATGAATCTTCACTTGATAATCCAAATGTAGATATTAAATTGAAACAGGAAAATGTACCTAAGTTTCAACATATTCAGTTTGAAACCAATTCAAATACTGATGATAGTAAAGATGAACAAGTTTCAGATGAAGATCATGAAGAAGTTCCTACAGAGAATAATCAACAAATTGTGGAAGAACCAGAAACATCTTTGAGAAGGTCCATGAGAATCATACGTCCTCCTAAAAGGTATGATGATTATGTTAATTCAGTTGCTTTAACCGCTAATGATGATGAACCTTTATGCTATCAGGAAGCTGTAGAAGGTTCTAATAGTGATAAGTGGAGAGAAGCTTTGAAGGATGAGATGAAGGCATTAGACAAGAATGCCACATGGGACCTGGTAGAACTTCATAAAGACAGAAAAACTGTAGGATGTAAATGGGTTTACAAATTTAAAAGGGGTTTTGATGATAAAGAAGACAGGTACAAAGCGAGGCTGGTCGCGAAAGGTTTTTCTCAGAAAGCAGGAATTGACTTTCATGAGATATTTTCACCAGTTGTTAAAATTGTTTCAATTCGGATTGTCTTAGCATTAGTTGCTTTACTTGATTTAGAATTACAACAACTAGATGTTAAGACTTCATTCTTACATGGAGATTTAGATGAAGAGATTTATATGGAACAACCTGAAGGGTTTGTTCAAAATCGCAACAAGAAATTTATCTACAGGCTCAAGAAATCATTGTATGGTCTGAAGCAGTCACCTCAACAATGGTACAAGAAATTTGATTCTTTCATGATGAGCCAAAATTATATGAGTGAATATGATCATTGTGTTTACTTTAAGAAATTAAGTAATGGCCTATTCATTATCTTAGTGCTATATGTTGATGATATTCTTTTAGCAAGAAAAATCATAAATGAGATCAACACGTTAAAGGCTCAGATGGCTAGGATGTTTGATATGAAAGATCTAGGAGCAGCAAGACAAATTTTGGGCATGGAGATTTTCAGAGACAGGAGCAATGGTAAGTTGTGGTTATCACAACAGAAGTATATTGAGAAAATACTCTTAAGATTTGGTATGAACAATGTAAAGCCAGTTTCAGTCCCTTTAGCTTCCCATTTTAAGCTTTCTTCAAGTTTATGTCCTAACACAAATGAAGAAAATGAATATATGTCTCGAATACCATATGCTAATGCAGTAGGAACTTTGATGTATGTGATGGTCTGTACATGACTAGATATTTCACATGCAGTTGGGATTGTCAGTAGGTATATGGAAAGTCCAGGGAAAGAACACTGGGCAGCAGTGAAATGGGTGCTTCGGTATCTAAGAGGCACAAGTGATTATTGTATCACTTATGACAGAAGTAGTGAATATGTTTGTGGATATGTTGACTCCGATTTTGCAGGTGATTTGGATAAGAGAAGGTCAACTTCAGGATATGTCTTTACTCTTGCAGGTGGAGCTATTAGCTAGATGTCAAAGCTACAAAACATTGTTTCTTTATCCACTACAGAAGCAGAATACATAGCTGCTTCACATGCTTGCAAAGAAGCGGTTTGGTTGAAAGGTTTGTTTGGTGAGTTTGGTAGGTTGCAGGACAACATCAAGTTATTTTGTGATAGTCAAAGTGCAATTCACTTGGCTAAAAATCCAGCCTATCATAGTAAATCAAAGCATATACCTATAAAGTACCATTTTGTAAGATAGGTTATCACTGAATACAGAGTCTTTCTTTAAAAAGTGCATACAAAGGAAAACTATACAGAAATTTTAACGAAACCGGTTTCATTAGAGAAGCTACGATGGTGTCTGGCTTCTCTTGGCTTGCATAAAAAATAAAAATAATAACAGGAACAAGGTATCAGGCTAACTGTTGTCAAGGTGGAGATTGTTGAGATTTTTTGGATATTAATTTGGCTAAAATCTCATGGATATGCCAACAATAGGATTGGTTCCTAAACTAATTGCATCAAATCCTAGTGAGGAGATATTCTATCCTATTTTGTTGTGATAGAATTTATTATTCAGTTTATTCTCTACATCTATAAATTGTAAGCCTGTAGAGGAAAATAAAATATGAGGTTGGGGAAGAGGAAGTGCAGATGTGCAAATCTGCTGTTGTAATCTCCTGTTGCATAATAAGATTGCCGATACCTCTGTTTGGTGGATGTAGCCCAGATTGGTTGGGTGAACCACGTTAAATTTTGTCTTCATTGATTTTTGTGTGCGTGATTGATTTTTTTTTTCTGCTGTGCTTAACTCTAACAGTCCCTACATCACAACGAAGATAGAGACAAACACTTGACCGATTTACTGGATACATGGCTCTTATGAGCAAGTATATCGTGACAAAGCCATCTTCTTTCGAATAAGCAGTGCAGGAGCCCACATGGGTAGATGCCATGGTGGAGGAGTATGACTCCATTATCAGAAATAGTGCTTTGGAGATTGTTCCAAGGCCGGTGGGAAAAACAGTTGTAGGATCAAGATGGATCTACAAGGTAAAGAAAGTTGCTGATGGGAGCATCGAGAAGTATAAGGCAAGATTTGTTTCCCGGGACTTCTCACAGATTGAGGGGATTTACTATGAAGAATCCTTTGTACCTGTCGCACAGTATTCTTCCATATGGACCATCCTTGCTCTCTCAGCGTAGATGGGTTGGCACATTCATCAGATGGATGTGAAGACTAGGTTCCTTAATGGGATCATTGAGGAAGAGGTGTACATTGAGCAGCCTAAAGGATTTGAGATCTTCAGCAACGAGTCTCATGTGTGCAGGCTCAAAAGAGCATTGTATGGGCTGAAACAAGCACCTCTTGCTTGGTACACTTGGATCGACAACTATTTCACTGGACTTGGCTTCACCAAGAGTGAGGTGGATGAAAAATTGTACCAGATTGTCCTGGAGGGTAAGCTTTTAATCATTTTACTTTATGTTGATGATTTAATACTAACAGGTGATGAGTAGTTGATACACTCATGCAAGGAAGATCTTGGAAAGGAGTTTGAGATGAAGGATTTGGGCCTCCTTCATTACTTCCTTGGATTGGAAATATGGCAGAGGGAAGGTGAAATTTTTGTGTCTCAAGGCAAGTATGCCCGATAGATACTGGAGAAGTTTCACATGCAAGGCTGCAAGCCTATTGACAGTCCTCTTCCAAGAAATTGGAAGAAAGAGGATGCTACATTGGCAGAGGTAGTGGATGCCACTGTTTATCGACAGTTGGTGGGTTTGCTCATGTATTTAGTCAATACAAGACTGGACATATGCTATGCGGTGAACCAGCTTTCACAAGCGATGGTTAAGCCTACCAAGCTCTTTTGGAAGGCAGGAAAGCATGTCCTGAGATATCTCAGGGGCACATCTAAGTATGGTTTATGGTACATACAGAAGGATGAGGTGAATTTGCATGGCTTCACTGATGAAAATTGAACAGGAATCCCAACAGACAGAAAAATCACGTCAGGGGGGATTTTCAGTATCGGATTTACGGCAGTTTCTTGGTACAACAGGAAACAAAGATATGTGGCACTCATTTTAGCGGAAGCGGGATACACGGCAGCAATTCAAGCTACATGTGAGGTTATCTGGATGAGGAAGATCCTGGTTGGTTTGTTTGGTTCACATTTAGATCCTACAGTGATACATTGTGATAATCAGAGTTGCATTAAGATCTTGGTTAATCCTGTGTTTCATGATATATCTAGAGATATTGATATTCGGTATCATCATATCAGAGATTATGTGTAGCGGAAGATCATGTTGCTTCAGTACATTCCTACGAAGGATCAGGATGAGGATATTCTAACGAAGGCGCTCACAAGGAGAAAATTCGAATACCATAGAGGCAGGATCGGGGTGAAGGATAATCCATATCTTGTTGAGAGGGGGTGTTTATATTCTAAAATATGATGAGGTTAGTGAAAAGAGTCGCCTTCACTAAGTGGGCCCGCAGGCTATTTTTGGCGCAACTCTATTTTTAGACTATGTCTATTTTTAGACATGATAATCATATTTCAGAAGTTGCAGGATGCTATTTGTGGATGGTTGATCAAGTTGGAAAAATAGATGAAATTCTATTTTTAGAATATTGGGCGAAGTCTATTTATAGATCGCTGATCTAAAAATAGATGCATGTCAATTATTATTACCTCTTAATAATAATCAGACTCTAAACAACAACTTATTCTCTTGGAGCACTTTGTTTCAATGCACAGATGTGGCACATTAGTGGATTGAGGGAATTACGCAATTCCCAAGGTTTTACTGGAGCTAATGCATGGAGGAATCAATTAGAACTCAAGTGGCAGAGTTATGACATAGTTGGAAGAATTAGTTATGGAGTTTTATTTAGTTTAACTCAGTTAGACTCAATTGAGCTAGTTGTATCTAGTCTAGCTGATAGATACACTAGTGAGAGTGGAGTGAATTAATTAGTTAATTAATTCATAAATAATAACTCATTAATCAACTGAACAATACAGCTCAGTTAACTACAGTGCATGGCAGTTTCAGTGGAGACCCAGTGGAGAGATAAGTGAAAGGGCAAGATAGACTATCTGTTGCGACTATAGTGATGCATTGATTGCATCACACACACATTGGAGTTTACAATGAGGATTGAACAGTCAAGGCAAGAGTAATTTGAATTCATTTAGAGCTATTCTTCAATAGGGATTGCACAGTGGAGGCAGGCTAGCAGGAGGTAGAGATCGGTGCATGGATTTGCAAGATCATTCCTGATTAGTGTATGACGATTGTACTGTACTGAGAGATTGATAAGCTTTGTATGAGGATTGTCATATTATTCCATAATACATAATATATAGTTGGGGTTTTCAACTTCAATATTTCCTGGTTAAAAACAACTGTGTTATGTGCGATTATTTTTATTTATGCTTTACATGTGTGTCCAATTAAATTTTCCACAAAATATTAACAAGTGGAATGATTCAGTATCTTGCATAAAGTTAAATAGTGTGAGATCAAGTGGATCTAGGACATATTCATGCTTAGTGCATATAATTTCTACAAATGCATGAGGACCTATCTCACTTCCATATCTTGAAGTAGGTGAATAATTCTTCAAGAAAATAGTCTCCTATTTGATCCAATACCTCTTTGAGGTCTTGGCTAATCCTTGGAGGAGAATTCCCAAGCATGACCTCATGTATACAGATAATTAAGTAATTGCAAATTTCATAAAAAAAAGGTGTAATTACTTTCCCATAGAACTGAAGCATAATTCTCAATGACTAGCTGCTAGTCACGAGGATAATTCCATTTCATAAGAGGAAAATAATTTATACATCAGATGCAATCGCAATATCCATCATATAGGAAGACCTAAAAAAACATGTGATCATGAGCTCGAGGGGATAAACTAATAATTTTGTGGCATCTGTCAGGTTTTGAAAGATAATTCCATCACAATTCAAAACGTTTTGAGTCATGTTGAATACTCTGAATTAATACATCCACTGAACTTTGCAATGTTTAGGGTCCTTTTATCCATAATTTTTGAACAGCATTTTGATGATAAACTGAATATTTTTTTTTAAATGAATACCAAAAAATTCTCATAATATTTGAGTGGGTATCCCTCTTTTTCTTCTCGCAACCAATCCTCAATGACTACATTATAATCCATTCCACTTTTTTTTTAGAACTATATTGTTGAAATTGTCTAAGAATTGAGTAGTAAAGAAGACCTCAGGGGAAATAATCTTATACATTCTTGTAAGGATATCTAGCGTCCACAATTCTCATATTTTTATTGCAATATAGAACTGAGCATGTAGGAATGTGTACATGTGCTAAAATCCATGCTATCGTGTTGTAATATTGTAATATTTTAGCACTAACAAGAATCTTGTGCAGTTTTGTTCTTATAATATTTTAAAATTGAGTATTTTTCTTCTTACTTAAACTCTCTGACATTAACTACTCTCTATCTTCAAATAAATTGTAAATTTCTTCCCATTTCATCATACTTGCATGTTGTGTCTTGAAAGTGGTGTCAAAGATAAGAGTTGTTTTGATATTGTAGTCCTCATGTTCTATATTTTCAACATCCTTTAGCATTTCCTTAATCTAGCGAATCACTTGTCTTGAGGCGGTAGATTTGCTTTGCTTCCCTATTTTATGACCTACATGTGAAATCAAAAGAAGAATTAAAAATTACCCATGTAAAACCTTTAATTCCATGATCAAATAATTTTATAATGTAAGAATTTACCAAAAATTACAAGTTATGGAGAAATTTTTCACTATTGGTGGCTGAATTTTACATCTTCGATGTTAGGTCCCTATAATACTAGTGTATTACCCTTATTTTTATTGTTATTGTAGCCCCTTATTGTTATTTTTTTTCCCATGTATCCCCCTTGCTGTTATTTTTGTGCCCCATAGAAACCCAATGTTGTTATTGTTGTGCCCCATAGAAGCCTACTATTGTTATTGTTGTGCCCTTACATTATTATTGTTATGAAGGCTCTCATTATATTGTGACCCTTTAGACTCCTATATATACAAAGGAGGTTTATTCAAGAATTTTTCATTTATGCAACGTAAATCATGTCCCTCCCTATAAGAGGCTAATTTTGAAGTCATTGATCTATCTCTTCTGTGATCTGGTCGCATAACCCTTGGTATTAGAGCTTTGTATTCTAGGATTTCGTTGCTACAAACATGACATCTTGGCCTTTTCTCTATAAAAAAATTTATATGAAGTTTCAGAAGCTAAAAAAATTACCACATGGATCCGAACGTCTAATGAAATTACTATAAAAAATATAGATCTTGGTTCACTATATTTTATGAGATATTGTCTGACTAAATTAAGGTTTTTTCATTCTCCAGAATTCCATCTCAAATACGTGACCTTGGGAAAATCCTCATAACTTTCTCTAGGAGAATTGGATTTGAATTTTGTAAAAAGTGACCAAATTTCATGACCTATAGTAATTTTTGTATTGTTTTCAAGGTGTAAGGTCGAAACAGTGACATGTGGCACTCCATACAATTTCACTCTACCGAATCATTCCATAATCACGCCATCATGGGAGATTGGGCATAATTTTATCTTTAAGAATCCAAATTTGGTATAAGTTATGGCATTGGAAAGACGACTCAAAGGACTACCATAGGACCGAATTTCAAATCTTGGGGAGCTAAAATTACAAAGATACAATAGTTCCAATATATAGCTCGAAAAAACAAGGAAAACAAGTGTATATATATTTTCAATTTGCATAAATTTTGTTTGAAAAAAATATTTGAAGTGATTCAAGGGGAATCGTGAAGCATATATATCTTTGTTTGATTCAAAAATTCTTGGAAAAAAATGGACACACCTGGTAAGAAACCCGAAAGCTATTCTATGATGCATGAAGAAGTGGAAGGAATGCACCACAATATATCAAATTTACAGAACCAAGTGCAACAAATTTCGCTCTTGCAAAAAGCTACAAAAGTAAATTGGAAGCCATGATGAATGTTAAGATAGATGGTATAAAAAAGGACATAGGAGTTTTGAATGATGGTTTAAAAGTGGACATAGGAGCAATGATGAATTCCAAGATAGAAAGGTTGAAGGAAGGTTTGGCAAAGTTTATAGAAGAAAGGCTTCCCTGTGGTGACATGGTAATCCATGAAAATCATGATAAGGACAGAAGGAATATGAATTAATATTTTAAATACTCAAATGTTGGGTTTAGGAACCGCCACATTCCAAAGATAGATATCAATAACTTTGATGGAAAGGATTCATTAACATGAATACTACAGATGGAACAATATTTTAATCTCCATGATGTGCAACACACACAAAAGGTAAGCATTGCAACTTTATATTCAAAATCAAATTAGTTTGTATGGTATCAATGGATTTGTTCTCATAACCCATTTGTCATTTGGTTAATTTTTAGAGAGGAAATGATATCACATTATGAGAATAAAAATATAAATACCTTCTTTAGCTAATTGATAAATCTCAAACAAAAGTGTTCAATGGCGAACTTCCAAATATTGAATATGAGGGTCACTGATATTCTAGAGGAGCACAGGATTGATGTCTTCATATGGACTTTGAAGGATGCCATAGAACATGAGGTTTTCTTTTAGGAACCTGATTCATTGGAGAAGGCATTCAAGGTGGCAAGAAAAGTCGAAATCAAAATTATGGAAAAAATGAAGTCTACCACTCACAACAATGAATATGGAAGTGTTGCTACTCCTAGCCTTCCACAACCTACAAGGTTGACACCACAAAAATTAGAGGAAAAAAGTGCAAAAGGACCTTGTTACAGTTGTGATAGAAAATACACTAAAGATTAGAAGTGTGTTGGGAAGAAATTAATCTACATAGATTATCAAGAGCAGGAAGAAAATGAACAAGAAACATCAAAAGAGGAGGATATATGTGAGGAACCAACTGTTGAGAAAGAATAAATGAATCCAAACATATCTTGCAATGCATTGGAATGGATTACCACTCGTAAAAAACTCAATATACAAGGATATAACAATAAGAAAAAGTTAATAATGTTGAATGATTCCTGTAGTTCTCATAATTTTATTCATTGTAAGATAGCCAAGGAATTGAATTGCTTCTTATATCCAACACTAGAGTGTCAAGTGATGGTTGTAAATAAAGGAACTATAAATTTCTCTAGAAAGTGCCATAATATCAAGTTAACCATGGGGGAGTATGTATTCAACTAATAATTTTTCGTAATAGTGGAAATGGATTGAGCACCATCAAAAACCACATCGGAAAATTTTCCAAGAGCACCAAAAATCACTACAAACCATTTTTGTTTTCTTTTAATACTTTTTCACTATTTTTCTATTAACATATCCGATTGACAACAAAGATAATGAAATTTGATAACTGTAACCTCGAATTACAAAAGTTCACCACTATACTTTTTAGAAACATGCCCAAACTTCCTTTGTTTTTCCGGTCAATTTTGAAGACCCAAAAATTTATCGATAATGTCACACTCTAACGATAATTTCTTTTTAAGATTTTGGTAACAACAATCAATATTTTAAATAAATAAATAAAATGATTCAAATATTTTCATCATTTTATTTCTTCAAAATTTTTCCACTTAATCCCATATATAATTTTGTTATCCACATAGAGTAGTCTAAAGAGACCGCAATTTCACCTCGAACATAGTGGAAATTCCTACATAATTTTTGCTAAAATCCTGCAGAATTTTTGGGAAATCAGGGTTACAACTATCAGGCTTCAATATTTTGGGTATCCAGGGAGTTTTTGATGGTGTTGAATCAAATCGTCTGATTCTAGTGAAAAATAACTCTCCGGGTGAATTTGTAACCTATCTTCAGTTACTCTCTAGCACAAATTGACTTGAAAACTAGTTCCATTACTTTGTAAAATGAAACAAAATATTATTTACAAAGAACCTGACACATCTATTTTTTCACAAAATTTGACATGCATTTATGATGTAGTGCACACATTACTTCCCATAGATACATTTAGTTTTAAACTCTTTTTTTTTTTTTTTGAAAATAATATAATTACTGAGAGTAAAAACTTGTAAAACTATGAATAATACCACAAAAATAGAAAAAATACCTTATACAACAAATCAAATTCACAACTACTCCCCACTATTTTGTAAAACCAAACCAAATATGATTTACGAATAACTTGACACACTCATTTCTAATAGTATCTTAACGCAAACCAAAGTTTACAAAATACTACAAAGTATTATAGAGAAAAGCTTGATGAACCAAAAAGTAGCACCATTGCCAAAAGAGAACAGGAAAATCGGTACAGAAGCTTACAGTATTGTACAACTTTTGTATCCCACGGATAACAATTTGTGTAAGGAAATGAAAGCTTGGACAATACTCCAAGCTCCTAAACACAACTTGCAAAGAGAAAATGCTACACACCCCATTTATTTATCTATAACTACAAATATTGTTTTTCCCCTTACAATACTATCTATTTCAAATGTTTGCAATCTTGTTTCCCTAGAAATCACTACTTGCCACTATTTCGCATTTGAAACACACTACAAAGGTAAAACTATCATACATATTTTTCATCATCTCGATATATGTCCTATGATTAATAAAAAATGGAGTGCGAATAATTACATTTCATCTCAGCTTTCAATTCATTCAGTATAAATTTTCTCACACATTCATAAAACCACATAATAAGGAAAACAAAAAATCTAGAAACATAATTTTCGTACACTTTGAACATAACAAGAATGCATATATGCGAAAACAGAGCATTTCTTGTGCAAATAGACAATGTGAAGAACATGTGACAAAGATGGATATATGGCAGTAAAAACGTAGGAATATGTGTTTCCCTAGTAAGAGATTTGTATATTTATTACTTAGTAAACACAAAATGTTTGCATAACCTCCACACATGCAAAAAAATCTCCACACATCTTCATCCACACATCCACTTCTGCACTCAATAATGCCCTTAATTGAACTTTGAAACCCTGCACACAAAACCTCCAAACAACCATCTTCGAAACTGATATTAATTAATGTCATTATACATTGTGAAATATGTACCTAAATTATAATTAAAAAAAATATTTGTATATTTATTATCTTAGAAAACTTTGAGAAAAACTTTAACATAACATCCACACACGCACAACAACCTCCACACAACTTCTTCCACACAACTACTTTGACACTCAATAATTCCCTTAATTAACATTCAAACTACAAACACCATACCTATGAACGGCTAGATTTGCATAACCACCTTCATACAACTACTTTCGTTGTTTTGAAAACCGTTTCTAAATAATTATTTAAAAGACAAATTCTTCTGCACATTCATTTTACCGCACAATACTTTTTATTCGCATGAATTGAAATTATAGTTTTTTTAGCACCCCTGTCTATGAAAAAGTCCTCAAGTCTCCCACACATGCTACATCCTCCACACAATATACATTCCACATAACGACCCCAATGCTCACTATGAAAAGGACCTCAGCTCTCCCGCACATACTCTATACTATGAACAAGAAAACATAATAATATTATTTCAACGTTGTCCAACCCTACCCCACACCCCCTCAAGACGTATGCAAACAACTTGCAACATCATGAATTCTCGCATCATTAAACTTAACATTAACATAATAGTGCCCTGCAACTGCATTAAGAGATAATTTCACACAACCAGCTTCGTACAAGTATTTCCGTACTTGGAAAAAACATTTCTAAATAATAATTTAAAAATACAAGGCCTTCTGCATATTCGTTATATAATGAAAAATACCTTGGTTCTCCCACTGAAGCTCTTTTGCACAACGAACCATACCAATTACCACATTGTTCATCAGTATCACAACACTTAGTATGGAAAGAACCCTAGCATTCCCACACATAATAATATTAATTCGAAATTTATTCAGCAGCACCCCCTCAGAGCCTATGCAAACAAATTCTTGCATCATTAATCAGAGGACTAACAAAACAACTGCATCAATTCTCGCATCATTGAGCATAGTGCTAACATAACAATGACAATGTTAATGCGCTCACCAATGCAATGGCCATTCACAAAATTACTCACCATCATATCTTCCTCAACCAATCGAAAATTACAAATAAAATTTACTGAAAATTCAATAGTTATTTTTGAATTGATGCAAAAATAGAAATATTAAGCATTTTCTTGAAACTTTGGTTATAATTTCAAAAATAGAACCAAATAATGCATAGTCAACACAACTTGACCGTGAAGCAAATGATATAGTCCCTCACGAGGTAGGGACTAATGACATGCAAATTTATTTATATATATAAAACTAAATTATACCACTAATTATAATTTTTTTGTAACTAGAGGAGTAGATAATTAGGCTGGTCTTGTGCTTGATTGACATGGGTTCGATTTTGGCTACTACCACTATACTTTTGGGTCCTATGACTCATCCTCCTCTCTCTCTAGATTGGACTACTCCAAAAGATTTGAACCTTGGATCTCATCCTTTATACAATATTTCATATCATGACAATTGCCAATTAAACTATTACCCAAAAAAAATACAATAATTATAATTATAATTTAATTTTATATTAAAAAATTATTTAATATAATATTTTATTTTGTTAATATAATTTTCAAAATTAAATTTAAACGTTTGGAATAAATATATTACCCTGAAATTTGTCCCGTCAACGGTTACACAACAACACGCCTAGAAATGGAAAGAATTTCAACGATGGGCATGTTTTTCATAAATTCGACTTACATAGCTATCGAATAAAGGAAATAATTTGTAAGGATGCTCATTCTAGAAGGTTGCAACCATTTTTTAAGACGTATGAGACACTCAATGTGCACTTTTTCAAATGATATTAAGTTCCAACAGGCAAGCACATTGCCGCATTTAAAATGTTTCACTATGTAATTTTTTTATTAATTTTATTTAAAATTATTTTAATTTAAAAAAAAAACATATTTTAAGTGTAAATAGTTGAAATTTCATTTAGATACAATTTGGGTATTAAAAAAATACAAATTTTCTTGTTAAATTTAGGATTTAGGTAAAAAAAATCGCAATATTTAAAACTTCCATTTTGACTATTAAATAATTATATAATATCAAATTATATTTTATTTTATTTTAATATCGAAGCGTGATTTTACTAATTTGATATTATGGAAGTATGAAGACAAAAATTTGAGGTTAAACTTAAATTGTTAATTAAACATATATTTGCTAATTATTATATCAATATTTATAATATTTAACCATGGGTGCGCCAGGGGGTGTGGAGCCCTCTCCCACCCCTCCAACTTCTTCAGCTGATGCCTTTCATAACCTTCTTTCGCAGAAAGGGAAAAAACGTCCACATCTTGACGTCCCGAAGTTCATCAAAAAACTTGAAGAAATCCCAAAAATTGCTCTGCCGGAAGATCAACCGATCAAAATCGCACTTGCCTTGGCTGACAGAGGTTTAGTCGGGCAATTTATGGGTCGATGGCCAACAACAAAATCGACTGATGAATGGGTTCAACGAAACTGGAGGCCCCTGCTGTCCAACAACATGATCTGTTATGCCGTCGGTAGAGGATTTTTCATTTTCGAATTCACTACCAAGGAAGACCGTGATCTGGTGTTCAGAAATGGTCCGTATTTCATGGGAAATCAAGGTCTTTTTCTGAATAAATGGACCCCTGACTTCGATCCTTTAGTCGATGTCCCAAAGGAGGTTCTTGTTTGGGTCCGGCTCCCCAACCTGCCAATTCACTGCTGGAGCTTTCAATCCCTGCAAAAGATTGGAAACGGACTGGGCAGATTCATCGACAAAGCTGATAACAGGGGCCAATACACCTGCGCAAGAATCTGCGTGGAAGTTGACTTGGAAGCTGGTCTGCCGGAAGCCATCAAACTTACAGTTGGAGATTGGCACCACTTCCAGAAACTGGACTACGAGCAATTGCCCTTTAAGTGCAGAATCTGCCATGAGCACGGTCACTTTCAACGAAACTGCCCCAAAGCCCCATCAGGGGACAAGATGGAAGAAGAAGGATGGAAAGAAATAAAAAAGGGCAAGGTAGTCTCAAAGCCCAATGAGCAGAAAAAATCAGGACCAATGGGGAAACCCCAGACCAATTCCAATACCATACCAGTTTCAAATGAAGGCCCCTCCTCAGGTGAAAAGGTGGATGCCTCAGAGAACCATGAAGAAACTGAAGATCAGTCGAAGAAAGTGAAAGAAACCGAAGAAGAAACAACTGTCCCCCTAACAGAGGCTGATCAAGGGGGAAACGAAGGCAATGACGAGCACATTAGTCTTGCCTCTGTCTCAGGGGGAGAATCAGAAGAAAGAGACTCTGAATCAGACAGCTCACAAATTACTCCTATCAAATCGACCAGGGGCCAGAAATCCAAGAAGAAACAGAGAGAGGAGAAAACTTATCTGGATGTTCTCCAAGGCTCCCAGAAAACTCTCAAAGGAATGATGAACACCAGATCCGGGCGCAAGCACAACAGGGCTCCAAAAGGAGCCACACCTTCCCAATCCAGTAAATAATGAAGTACGTCTCCTGGAATTGCAGAGGATTAGGTAGCAGGCTGAAAGAAGATGCCCTGAAAGACATAGTGAGGTTGCACTCGCCTGAAATCCTTCTCATCCAGGAGACAAAGCTGGAGGATACTCTTCTCCTCCAATCCAGCAAAATATTATGGCGTAAAGGCCCCGGAAGAGCTGTCAGTGCTAGGGGCGCCTCTGGCAGGATTGCCTCCTTCTGGGACAGCTCCAAATATGACTTGAATCATGAAGAAAGTTGCCATCACTGGATTTTCACTCAGCTCCTCCACAAAGACTCTGGTCAACAAGTAAGTATGTTCAACCTTTATGCTCCGGTCTCTCCAGCGAAGAAAAAATTTTGTTGGGACTCGCTCCAGTCCTTTCTTTTATTGCACAATCCAGAAAACATCATTATTGCAGGGGATCTGAACGTTACTCTAGCCACTGAAGAGAAAAAGGGGGGTTCTCCTGTTAGGGACCCAGCTAGAGAATGGGTTGAAGACATTATGATAGGCTGGGATCTGGAGGATATCCAGCCTTCAGCTGGGAAATACACTTGGTCCAACAAAAGATTAGGACCCAACCACATAGTTGCTCGTTTGGACAGATTCCTCGTCCAAACCTCTTTCCTTACTTGTGGTCTAATGGCCTCTTCCAAAATCCTTCCTAACTGCACTTCCGACCATAAAACCATTAGTCTTGAGCTCAACATGGATGGTTTTCTTGGTCCCATTCCATTTATATTTAGTCCTTTGTGGATTCAGCAAGAGGGTTTCCATGAGGTGGTTTCTGAAGCCTGGAACCGGCATGTCTAGGGATCCCCATTCTTTGTGTGGGAAGAAAAGTTGAAGGGTCTTAAAAGTAGGCTCAAGGAGTGGGCTAAAACTATGAAAAATCCCGTAGCCAAGAGAAAAGAGACCTTAGAAAACCTTGTTGTCCTCCAATCTGCAATGGAGGATTTTGCTGTTACCCAAATTCTGCTTCAAAAAGAAGTTGAGTTGCAAAAAGCTCTCCATAAAGCTCGTAGGGACGAAGAGGAGTATTGGAGACAAAAATCCAGAAACTTATGGTTACAGGCCGGCGACAAAAATACCAGCTTTTTCCATAAGCAAGCCGAAGCTCGCAAGCAATTCAAAAATGTATCATAAATCCACTCCCATGATGCCGTGGTTAAATATTTTGAAGGCATCAAGAGAGCAGCCTTCACTTTTTTCAAAGAGCTTTACTCGGCGCCTGTTGACCCTCCTATAGATCCTCATGCCTATCCATTTGATCTAATTCCTCATTGTGTCCAAGATTCTGTTAACACTATGCTGACTGCACCGATCAGCATGGATGAGCTCAAGAAAGCATTGGATTGCATGGAGCCGGACAAAGCGCTAGGTCCTGATGGGTTCAATGCTGGGTTTTTTCAGTCTTGCTGGTCATCTATCAATAAATACCTCCTGAGAATGGTCAGGAAGTCCCAATCTTGTACTAAGATAGGAGGCAGTATCAATTCAGCCTTCCTTGCACTGCTACCGAAAGAGAAAGGAGCTTCAGATTTTAGTAGATTTCGTCCCATTTCGCTGTGTAATACTAGTTATAAACTAATCACCAAAATCATAGCCAACAGAGTCAAGAATATTCTGTCGGACATCATTCTGGAAAATCAAGGAGGTTTCATCAAAGGGAGAAATATTCTGGACAATATTGTGCTGGTTCAAGAGGCAGTTCATTCAAGTAGCCACCGAAAAGAGAAAGGAATGGTGATAAAACTTGATCTGGAAAATGCCTTTGACAGGGTGAGACATGATTTTCTATTTACTGTTATGAAGAAAATGGGCTTCTCAATCACCTTCATAAATTGGGTGAAAGCTTGCATTGCCTCCCCTTGGATAGCACCGCTGGTTAATGGCCGATCTACTGATTTTTTCAAGGCATCTAGGGGTTTAAGACAACGCTATCCGCTGTCCCCTCTCCTCTATGCTATCCAAACCTCTGTTCTTAGCTTCCAGCTAGACTATTGTCAACAAGTCCAAGCTCTGCCAGGCCTCAGAATGGTGCACAATGTTAAAGACATAAACCATGCCCAATTTGCTGATGATACTCTGCTACTGGGAGGAGCGAGTATAAAATCGGCCAGATCTTTTAATAAGGAGTTGGATATTTATAAGGAGGTCTCGGGCAGCAAGATAAACTATTTAAAAAGCACAATATTTGGCTGGAACTGCTCAATCAAAGATCTGACTGACATTGCTAGGCTCTTAGAGATGAAAGTTTGTCAGACCTGGGAATCCTTCAAATATCTTGGGATTCCAATTTTCAAATCCATACCTAAAGTTGCCCACTGGATGCCCCTCTTAGACAAGCTTAAGCTCATAATACATGCTTGGGGAGCCTCTTGACTGAACAATGCTGGAAAGATTATTCTAATGAAATCTGTTCTCATAAGTATGCCTCTTTTTCAACACTCCATCCTGCTTGCTCCCAAAACCTTCCTTAGTAAAATGGATAGTATTCTGAGGAGATTCCTTTGGGAAGGGGGGAAAAATAATGAAAGAAGACTTCATTTAGTTAAATGGGATACCATAAAGAGGCCATTCCTGGAAGGAGGTCTTCATATGAGAGATTTGGTTGCACAAAATCTCGCTCTGGGCTCCAAAATTCTATGGAATATTGTAGCTGGGAAATCTAGCTGGAGTAAGAGAGTCCTGTGGAAGAAATATTTTCATGGCCAGCATTTGAGATGTTTGGATCACCCTCCAAAAACCACCAAAGGTTCTCCAGTTTTCAAGCTTTGTCTCTCTGCTATGGAGCATTTCAGTTCCAACCTCTACTGGATCCCAGGTAATGGGAAAAAAATCAGAAACTGGGAAGACCCAATCCTAGGAGATCAGCCTCTGAACCATATTGAAGGTCTTGCAAATATTAAATTTTGGCTACAGTCCAACAATCTGAAAACCCTGTGGGACATTTCCCTTGTTGGACCCGGAAGACTCTACAGTGAAATTTTGTGGGATAGGCTAGGCGGGAGGAATTCCCACATCGGTTCTGCAGTGACTTCATTTCTTTAGACAAACTCCAGAAATCTCCTAGAAAGAAGAAAGCAACAACAAAAGGGAGCAAAAGAGAGGGTGGGGCACAATGTGGCGCTCTTTCGGTTTCGGAAGGTTACTAAAGTTTGATTGATGATGTTACGTGTTGAAGCCTCGAAAATCAACACACGCAACAACATTGGGGGATAACCACCGGAGTCGGGACCTTAAAGCGTCCTTTCAGTTTGGTGTGAGGTAGCTCAGTAGTTCTTAGTCGATTACCTTGCTTCTCCTATTTGCTATTGGTTTATAATGTATCTTTAACTACCAATAGACAGGGATATCAGATCACTTCTTCTTGCTGATCAGGCAAGAGAATGACCCTTAAGCTGATTTGGGTTCAGCCAAACCACAACTAAAATTTTGCCTCTTTAAGGAGAGGACTTAAAAGAATGTAGAATTTACTCTAAATGCAAGCTTATTCTATAATGTAAGCAAAAGAAACTAATCTAAATCCTATCTCAATTAGGTAGATGAAAATCTAACCCAACTAAGAGCAAGATGATTAAATAATGAGAATTAAAATATGTCTGGTTTTAAATTAATTTTAAGCTAACGAAGAAATTCAATTAGCTCACATTTGTGAGTACCAAAACACATTCTATTGAGACCATTTGACTGAAATAATAAATCAACAACATTCCGGAAGAAATTTACAAAAATTGATATCAATTATCATATCAGTCAAACTAATAATTAAACAATAACATGTGGAAGAAATTCACAACACATTACTATTTAATAAATCAGTGTTATAAGACAGATTTCTGAGTAATGGTTATTCAGAAATCAGAGTTTAATTCATAAGAGCAGAGATACTTAACAATTTGAAACAAATTATCCATATCAACAGAAATGCCAAAACATGAATAAAATGAAACAACAATTTTATTAACATAAAAATGAAACTGGTATTTGATACAGAAATGCCAAAAATACCAGTTAATTGAATCTGCTTCTCTGATCCTGGTCTCTAACAGTACTTTACATTACTTGAATTTATGCTTTCAAGACTAGAGCTGCAGAAATGCAAACTCTGCCCATCATGCATAATAAAAGACATAAAGCATAAACCCTCAATAATGTTCAGATCTGAAACTTTCTCTCCTCCCCATCTACAATTCTAAATTCCTATTACAGAAATGCTTCTAGAAGTCTGGAATTGCAGAGGAGAGCCGCCCTTTTACATTTTGCAATCTGCAATTTATAATCTTCCCAAAACTATTTTTAGAAGAGAGTTTGTTTGAAGAAAAATCTGCCCAATCCAACTTTAATTGCTCAAAAATTCCAATATTTAATTGCTGGAGTCTTCTCATTGATTGAAATCTTTTTCCTCAATATCGCTTCTACTGTTTTTCCTGCAAAAAGAAATTAAAAATCATTTAAGAAGCAAAAATAAACTAAATATTATTTCTATCATTTTTAAACAAATCCAATTAAATTTATTTAAATAAATAAAAAGGAAATTTGAGATTCTTATTGATACTCATAATGATTTTAATTAACCAAGGATATTATTGATGCATAAATCTGCAATTAGAAGAGGCTTGGGCAAATGAAAATGAAGAAAACAAAACTCAGAAAATGATTTTGTTTTAGAAATTAAGAGCTTGATTTTCTGCCTAATTTTTTACCCAATAAATGACCAAATCTATTAGTGAAACCTCCTCAGAAATGTTCTCCTTGATTTTATCTTTCCAATGAGCTGTCCTGGGCATCATTTGGTCAAGTAAAACTCAATTTATGAGCTTCCAAAGTTGATAAGTCAAACTTCGATGGACTGAAATTCATTGTCTTCGTGACTAACCTGGATGAAGCTGACGTGAACATCGACTAATTTGGATGCAAGTAATGAGCTCAATTCCAATGATGTTTAATCGGACGTGAGGTAATGGAAACCTCATCGCATCGCATAAGTTCAATGTGATTCAATCGGATCGGAAGTAATGAGCTCAATCGCATCGGGGCTGACAAGCTTAATCGGATCGGAGGTAATGAGCTCAATCGCACGGGGTCGACAAGCTTAATCGATTCTGGAGGGTAATGAACTCAATCGCATCTGATGAAACTAATGAGCCTCAATCGTATCGGGAAAATCTACTGACTTGTTTTTTAAAAGGATGTTCGCATGAATATTTCCGATGCGATGTGTTTATGCAAAAATTTAATTTAATTTTTTGTTTTTTATATATTTGTTTTTAATATAAAATTTTTAATTAAATTAAATTAATTATATTTAATATAATAATTAATTTAATTAATTCAAAATTTTATGTTAAAAATTATTTTTTTTGTTTTTTTGACCATTTTAGAGATGTTAAATTAGACTACTTTTTAATTTATCTAAATGATGATTTACCTAAAACAACCATTTTGACATTTTGATTTTTTTCGAGATTAGAAATTTATTTAAAAATTGGAAAAATTAAATAAATGACTGAAATCCCGATGTCATTGTGATAAAATAAAAAATTTTAGTAATAACTAAAAAGGGGTTAATATTTAAACTAAATGCATTATTGAACTACACATTTTTTAACCCAGACGACATAATCGATTAGACTTCAAAGGAGTGCTATTTACAAACTGGTTGACCAAATGAGACGAAACAAGTGTCAACAGGAAGCTTATAAAAAATCTATTTTAACCAAGCAATCAAAACAAGAATCTAAAGAAAATAAAAAATTAACAAAATCATAAGATAATTGACTTAATAAAAATCCTAAAAGGTATTTAGCCAAAAATTTTATAGAAAGGGTCCCCATTATTTGATGTGAACAAGATAAAAATGGGGGGTTGTTGTACCATACAACAATTAGCGATTCACTGGAAGAAACAGTTATCTCTGTTTGATAAAAATGAAATTTTCCTAAAATTAAAGTAAAAATAATTAAAGAAGAGAAAATTATTTTTGGAATGTTTGACTAGGTTCATTAATCTGAATAAAAGCAACAATCATCTTACTGTAATTTTCTTGAAATTCCTCATAAATTAAAATATCTCATAACTCTATATCAGTCCTTAATTAGTTCTAGAGATAAAGCAGGGGTCACTTTACAGCCGAGCTTTTAAAATGTACTCATTTGTCACAGGTAGAGCCACTGCTGCCAGCAAACATCTATAGTCTCGACAGGGTTACCTTTTAATCATCAATGATTCAGAATCCTATCTATTTAAGAATTATTGACCTAGAGATAAATCCATTTATATATGCTTATTTTTTTTTTATTTTTTATTCTTAAAAGCCATTGTCCTGGTTTGGTAGCCAGATAGTTGACAATGCCATTCACTGGTTATAATTGGACTGAACAAGCTGGCTCGTGATGAGACCCCTTGTCTTACAATTGTTTGAAATTATAAACCATTACCCTGGTTTGTTTAGCAGTGTTGGTAATGTCAGCCTATTTTTCCCCTATGATCATGGTAAGCAGGCTCGTGATGAGACCTCTTATCTTTTAAGTTATAAATATATTTTTGGATTACACTCTAGAAAAATAAAACTCTTTTTAAATAGGGAGAATCATTAACTCCTTAAGAGTTCAGAATGACAATTTCAGAGTTAAAAGTGCTTTGTTGTAAAGTGTCTTTACTTAGTTAAAAATAACTTTTCTTGACTGATAATAGAATCTTGAAAGATCTTAATAAAGTATTGAAATCTCAAAATAATTACAATTTTGATGAAAAAGAAATTTCTCAGATTTCACGATACTTCGTCAACTTTTCTTGTTTTGTAATCTCTTCCTTAAGTATGTCTATCTTTATAATAAGAAAAACAAATTTTGCTAAGAGATTTTAAGAAAAAGCTAATAGGAGACTATTAACAATTTTTCCTATGTATGCCAACCATTGTTAAGTAATAAAAAACCTTCCATATAAAACATAACAAAGTTACCAAAATCAAAATTGAAAACCAAAGGAAAAGAATTCTTAAACTAAAGTGAGAAAAGAAATCAGCAAACAAAATTAAAATGAAGCAAAAAAGTGGAAAAGAAAAAATCCAAGCTTTTGAAATACAAACTCTAACAAAAAAAAAATGTTTATACCAATGTCTCAACAACATGAAGTAAAATAAAATAATCATGTAATCATTTCTTCTTATGTCGAGATCCATAAAACTTATACCTTGCAAGGTTGTAAATGCTTTAGGTTTCAGATAGCAGTGATGATAAAATTCAGCCACAATGAAAAATTTCTGTTTGATGTCAATCTTGTCGTTTTCAAAGCATTATCTTAATCATTTTCTAATAAAATAAATGCTTTAAAGAAATATATTAAAGGTTCAGAAACTTCCTAGTGTAGCTGTTTCAATGAAGACTATCGTTGCTTCTTGAAAATAAAACCAGGAAAAGAGCATAGGGCTTCCAAAATATGATTTGGCAGATGTTTGAAAGCTTTTATGAGGAGCTGCACAACAGATTCAAATATCAACATAATTTTGAAAAAAACAAAACTGAAACTAAAGTAATGAAATGGAAATTAATGAAAGTGGGTACATGAATCTTACCATTGGATGATTGCATTTGATCTTACCTGAAGGTATCAATTTCTCCAATACTAGCTGACTTCTTCTTTTAGTTTGACATTAAAAATATGAAGAAGGCAAACTAAAAATCCTATAACCCAAAATCATTATTTATTTTATTTAATTTAAAGCAAGCAGTAAAATGTAAAAACGAAATGCTTTGTGTTCAAGGGAATTGAAATTAAAACAATTGCGATAGCAGCGATGCGATTTTTATAATAATCGGTGATGAGAATGATAAGCGATGAACAATCGGCAATTAATGAAAAGCGATGAGCAATGAGCATTCAATGATTAATAAAAATCGATAGCGATAAGCAATTGGTGATGAATTATTGCATCACAATTTTTAAAATGAGCACACAAGGATGTATTCAATTTTCCTCCCGATTTGCGATTTGCGATTAGACTTGTTGCATCGGAGGTCTTTCAAAATTAATCCTTGACTAATTTAATAATTTGCGATTGCAATTTGAACTTCATCGCATCGGAGTTTTTGCAGATGGATATGTCAAAATGAGGTCTCTCCGATTTGCAATTGCCGATTGGGTTGATCGCATCGGAACTTTTGAAATGAACGAATCAACTGTCATAGGACTCTGTCGAAATGCGATTGCGATTAGACTTCATCGCATGGGAACTTTTTTAAAAGTTGACCTTTTAATCAATTGTGATATGACTTTACCAATTCGCAATTGCGATCAATTTTTTATCGCAACGGAGTTTTTTGAATGGAAGAATTAACCTTATGCCTAATACGATATGTGCGTTTTTTATTTGACTTATCGCATCGGAACTTTTGTGATGAAAAAACAAACTTTTAAATTTATTCCAATGCAATATGCGATTTGGTAAAGATTGTATGAGGTAAGACATCGGAAGACTCACATCAAAAAATATGAAAATCAAATTGAAACATCTCTAATATGAATCTTGCGATATTGTTTTAAATTTCAATTGGGTTTTCTAAATGAATGAATGAAAGCAAAGTTAAAGAATGCTTTCAAATTCTAATGAATCACAAAATAAAATTTCCCTGAACTTGTTGCGAACTTGAAATGGATTTGCTGCTTACTTCAAGTTTTGAAAACAAATGAAAACCTTCAAATAAAACAGAACAAGAATTAAAAATAAACTAAGTAAAAGAGAAACTAATAATAGATGAAAATGAACTTGTAAATGCGTACCTGGAAGGAAATTGTCTGTAGATTTACCTTATGAATCTTCCAATTCTTCCTTCGATTTATCAAAATTCTAACTTTGTTCAAACTCATCTATTATTTATTCTAAATCGGAGTGTGCAATCATCCTAAATAAAAATTTTTTAGTCATGTTCAGGAAATATGAAACTCATAAAATTCACCAGAAATAAATATGAAAATAGGCTTCCCTTTGAATTGCAACAACAACTTATTACCTCTGCTCATTCTGAATAACTTGAGAAGAATCCGTATTGTTATAGCGACTATTCAATAATGTCTTTAGTGAATGAATATGATGCGTATTGCAGCATCAAATAATAAACTAAAGATTATAATGGGATAAAGCCACTAATTGTAGAAAAATATCAAAACAGATTTGAATGTGTGCACTCAGCAAAATTGACATCCTTAAGGTCAGCTTTAGAAAATTCCGAGGAAGATAATATGAACTTCATATGATTATCGTGAAAGGTTAGACTGACTACTAATGATTGAGTCGGAATTAAGCTTATCATAGACAGTCATACATTTCATGGGATAATGAGATCATGAAGCTCTTACATCTTCAACCTTTATCATATAAATTCCAAAATAAAATCTTAGAAGGAAATCTCGAAATGAAGAAAAGTGGCTTTGAGGCAATTGATGCCAAGTGCAACCTCAATTGAATTTAATCAAGACATTATTCAAAATAGGCAGATTAGAGGTATTAATGCAAGAAATTTAAAAAGGAAAGCAAGAATTAAAACTTTCTGATAAGGAGAAAATGTTTCAGTGAACATGCATGAGAAGGCTGATTGCTTTGTTTTATTTTTTTAATCTACAAAACTGTTAAAACAAATTAACTATACAAAACAAACAAACTAAATTAATTCTACTCCTATTCTAACCATATACATGAAAATGACTAGGTATAGTCATATTTACAGTGTAGCCATTTTTTCATTTTAATTGCTGCATGTATGTACAGTTCAAATGTTAGTAATAAAAATACAAATCTAACTAAACTGAGGAAAATAAATCTGAAATCAGAATGTACAACTATCGTTAGAAGCTTATCTAAAATCTCCTTCTCATGAAATTTTCTTTCCAATTGAATACCAATTGGATCATAGAAATCTGGATGGATTTCTATTAATAATTGGGAAATGTTCAAAAGAAGAGATGACAGGCCAGATTGTGGATATGAACTTTTAAATTCAAAGGCTTGGAAGAAACTGTTAGTGTTATGTGTAAGTGTTAAACTATTAACAATCGTCCATGAAGGAAAACTTTCCAAACAATTTTCAAATGAATTAATGAAAAATGGATGGAAATCTGTCAAATAAGATGGAAAATTATTAATTGGATTAGATTGCTGGCAGATTTCTAAAAATACATTCTCTTGTTGATATTGTCTTTGAAAAGATAGAAGCTTTTGATAAAACATTAGCATTGGTTGAAATTGAAATTGAAATAGCTTTTGATGCTCATGATTATAATATGAAACTTCAATTTCCCAATATGGAAATGCATCAATTGAGTGTTCACTATTAAAGCGCTCAATATGCCAGCGTAGAGTGTCAAAATTTTGAAAAATAAAATCAGAAAACAAATCTAAATTTCAAAGAAAAAATAAAATGAAATCCTTATTGATACAACTAATGCTACAGCACAATTGGGATTGTTTTGAAATAATTTCTTTTTCACAAGGATTGGCGAGAATAATAGAACTTGAATAATTGCCAATTCCAACTTGTGAATTAGAAAGAGAATTATGATTATGAGCAGGAATGAGAGTTTTATCATGATATGAATCATAAATTGGAATGTTTTCCTGAATGGTGAAATCATGAAGATAATTTACTACTTTAAAATGATGATTGGTTGGGATAATTTCTAAATTGAAGCGTTCTTCATTCTCAGATGTTATTTGAATTTTATCATGAGGATTCTTTTGAGAAAAATTGAAATCAACATCCTCAATATCAGAGTAATCATCATAAATGACCTCACAAGATTCTCTAGAAGTCCCTTCAATCTCATCCAATATATCCAAACAAGGAGGAACAAGAATTTCATGTTCATTAATGGCAAAAGAATGATCGTTAATTGCTTCTCTATCTTGATAAAAATTTATTGGTAATTCATTTAGATCATCCTCTTTATTTTCTGAAATATCATTAATACCAAGAGGGGAGAAATTACCAACATTAAAAATATCAGGATAAAGGGAAAAATGAGAATCAGAAATAATGAATTCAAAATTTTCTCTGCTAGAGAAATCTTGTGCGTTTTGTTCACTATAAATTTCAAATTCTAGATCATTCCTTTGTATACTCATGCTTTCTTGAAGAAGGCTGCTTTGCTGCTCTGTTTTCAGCATTTGTTCATCATGAAGAAATTCAGAAATTTGTACAGCAGTTTGCATTTTATTATTCACCTTGATTGATGCTTGCATGTGTTGATTTGCGATCTGATTTTCTGAATTTAATGCAGAATAATTTTCATATTTCAAAGCAGCTCTTTCTCCAAAATTTATGCTATTGTCTTCTTGCATTTGAATAGAAATATTTTCCAAGCTTTGTGAGACCACTTTATTATAATTTATTTGAACATTCATATTGGAATTCTCATTTATGTTGGAAGGGGATGGAACAAAGCTTGAACTAATTTCATATGGATTGGGAATGGGAGGAAGAGAGAAAATATGTTCAAACCAATCTAATGATTCTTCTTCCGTAGGTTTATCTTCATCTTTAAATCTTAAACAATTCAAATGAAATCGAATATTAAAATCTCTAACAGACTCATTTTCAAATCTTCGTAGATATTCAATTTCATCACATACCTGTTCATAATCGTATTTGTCAAATTTACAAATGAAAATTGTAACAAATTGATTCCAACTATGAATTGAGGCAACTGGAAGAGTTCTACACCAGTTTCTAGCTTTTGCCGCAAATGTGAGAGTAAAAATTCTGCATAAAATGCCTTCATCAATTCCTTGAAAATCATAATTTGAAACATTTTGAATAAATTGAAAGACATGATTAAAAGCAGAAGAATTTTTCTTACCATCAAACTTTACCTGAGACAAGAGTCTTACCACTTCGGGTGGAGTATTGGAAGATGCACGTCCATGTATACAACTCCAAATTGGAAGTTTTAAATGAGCCATTGTAATAAAAATGAAATATTAGAATTCAAAGACTCCAAATTAAAACAAATCTCAGGCCCTCCTTCTAGCGCCAAAAATGTTGAAGCCTCGAAAATCGCTGCAACAACATTGGGGGATAACCACCCGGTCCGGACCTTAAAGCAGCTCATTTTCCGTTTGGTGTGGTGGCTCCGACTGGTTTAACTAGGTCCAGTTACCTTCTCCCTATTTGCTATTGGTTTATAATGTATCTTTATCTACCAATAGACAGGGATATCAGATCACTTCTTCTTGCTGATCAGGCAAGAGAATGACCCTTAAGCTGATTTGGGTTCAGCCAAGCCACAACTAAAATTTTGCCTCTTTAAGGAGAGGACTTAAAAGAATGTAGAATTTACTCTAAATGTAAGCTTATTCTATAATGTAAGCAAAATAAACTAATCTAAATCCTATCTCAATTAGGTAGATGAAAATCTAACCCAACTAAGAGCAAGATGATTAAATAATGAGAATTAAAATATGTCTGGTTTTAAATTAATGTTAAGCTAACGAAGAAATTCAATTAGCTCACATTTGTGAGTACCAAAACACATTCTATTGAGACCATTTGACTAAAATAATAAATCAACAACACTCCGGAAGAAATTCACAAAAATGATATCAATTATCATATCAGTCAAACTAATAATTAAACAATAACATGTGGAAGAAATTCACAACACATTACTATTTAATAAATCAGTGTTATAAGACAGATTTCTGAGTAATGGTTACTCAGAAATCAGAGTTTAATTCATAAGAGCAGAGATATTTAACAATTTAAGACAAATTATCCATATCAACAGAAATGCCAAAACATGAATAAAATGAAACAACAATTTTATTAACATAAAAATGAAACTGGTATTTGATACAGAAATGCCAAAAATACCAGTTAATTGAATATGCTTCTCTGATCCTGGTCTCTAACAGTACTTTACATTACTTGAATTTCTGCTTTCAAGACTAGAGCTGCAGAAATACAAACTCTGCCCATCATGCATAATAAAAGACATAAAGCATAAACCCTCAATAATGTTCAGATCTGAAACTTTCTCTCCTCCCCATCTACAATTCTAAATTCCTATTACAGAAATGCTTCTAGAAGTCTGGAATTGCAGAGGAGAGCAGCCTCTTTTACATTTTGCAATCTGCAATTTATAATCTTCCCAAAACTATTTTTAGAAGAGAGTTTGTTTGAAGAAAAATCTGCCCAATCCAACTTTAATTGCTCAAAAATTCCAATATTTAATTGCTGGAGTCTTCTCATTGATTGAAATCTTTTTCCTCAATATCTCTTCTACTGTTTTTCCTGCAAAAAGAAATTAAAAATCATTTAAGAAGCAAAAATAAAATCCAAATATTATTTCTATCATTAAAACAAATCCAAACAAATTCTATTTAAATAAATAAAAATGAAATTTGAGCTTCTTATTGATACTCATAATGATTTTAATTAATCAAGGATATTATTGATGCATGAATCTGCAATTAGAAGAGGCTGGACAAATGAAAATGAAGAAAACAAAACTCAGAAAATTGATTTTATTTTTAGAAATTCGGAGCTAGATTTTCTGCCTGATTTTTGACCCAATAAATGATCAAATCTGTTATTGAAACCTCCTCAGAAATGTTCTCCTTGATTTTCTCTTTCCAATGAGCCGTCATGGGCCTCATTTGGCCAAGTAAAACTCAATTTATGAGCTTCCAAAGTTGATAAGTCAAATCTGTTATAATTCTGGAAATTCAGTTGCTCCTCGTGACTCAATCGGATCGGAAGTTTTGAACATTGACTTAATCGCATCGGAAGTAATGAGCTCAATCTGGGTCGACAAGCTTAATCGGATCGAGGTAATGAACTCAATCGCAGATCGTGCATAAGTTCAATGTGACTCAACGGATCGAAGGAATGAGCTCAATCAACAGCTGCTTAATCGATCTGAGTAGGTAATGAGCTCAATCGCATCGGGGCCGACAAGCTTAATCGGATCGGAGGTAATGAGCTCAATCGCATCGGATGAAACTAATGAGCCTCAATCGCATCGGGAAAAATCATTGCATCGGGATTTTTTTTTTTAAAAGGATGTTCACATGAATATTTCCGATGCGATTTGTTTTATGCAAAAATTTAATTTAATTTTTTGTTTTTTTATATATTTGTTTTTAATATAAAATTTTAATTTAATTAAATTAATTATATTTAATATAATAATTAATTTATTTAATTCAAAATTTTATGTTAAAAATTATTTTTTTTGTTTTTTGATCTTATTTTAGAGATGTTAAATTAGACTACGAATTTATCTAAAATGATGATTTACCTAAAACAACCATTTTGACATTTTGGATTTTTTTCGAGATTAGAAATTTATTTAAAAATTGGAAAAATTGGAATAAATGACTGAAATCCCGATGCTTGGCTGTATAAAAATAAAAATTGTTAGTAATAATTAATCTAGGGGTTAATATTTAAACTAAATGCATTATTAAAATCCGCAATTTTTTAACCCAGGTGACATAATTGATTAGACTTCAAAGGAGTGCTATTTACAAACCGATTGACCAAATGAGACGAAACAAGCGTCAACAGGAAGCTATATAAAAAAAACGATTTCAACCAAGCAATCAAAACAAGAATCTAAAGAAAATGAAAAATTAACAAAATCCTAAGATAATTGACTTAATAAAATCATAAAAGGTGTTTTAGATAAAAAATTTATAGAAAGGGTCCCCATTATTTGATGTGAACAAGTTAAAAATGGGGGGTTGTTGTACCGTACAACATGTTCCTACTAACATGTTCCTAATGTCCCTCCTGATCCAACGCAATGGAAATTCATTTGGGCCTTCCCTTCGCTCCCAAAGGTTGACTTCTTCTGCTGGACGTTAGCTCACAACAGCATTCTCACTAGAGATAATATGAGAAAATGTGGAATGGAAGGGCCTTCCAGATGCCCTCTGTGTATGTCAGAGGAAGAAACATCTAATCACCTGTTATTCCTGTGCCCTTTTTCCCAAGATGTTTGGAGGGGGGTCCTGATGTCAAGGGCTGACAAAATTGAGCTGCCAAGAAATATTCCTAATCTGCTTCACAAGTGGGTCAAGTTATCTTCGTTCTGCCTCAATAAAAAAAAACCTTCTTAAGACTGTTTGGATGTGGATCCCTAAATACACCTGCTGGAAGTTATGGTTGGAAAGGAATAATAGATTGTTCAGGGGTGAAAACTGTACTTCAAGCAACGTTATCTCTAAAATCAAAGCACTCTTGGGAGAGACTTTGGATGCTAATCCGGCAATAAGGAATGAAGCGGTTCTGGACAGTGAGGAGGAGCTTTGGCTCAAAGATATTGCTCCAAATTATAAAATCAATCCTATTTCCCCAGCATCTTCCCATGCTAATTGGGAAATCCGCCTGGAAGAACAGGAGTTTATAAAGTGGCGATCTGCTTTGGATGACCACTGTCTCTTCTTCGACGGGGCCTCTAAAGGCAACCCTGGGGCTGCGGGTGGGGGTGGTGTTCTTTTGAATCCTGATGGCTCTCCTTCGCTCAGGTATCAATGGGGGCTGGGCTTCGAATCAAATAACAGAGCAGAAGCTCTGGCTCTGTGGCAGGGGCTTTGTCTGGCTCTCAATCGGAACATTCACTCTTTTTCGGTCTTCGGTGACTCCAGGCTTATCATCCAAGCGCTGAATTCCAATTCGACCCCTTCGCAGATTCACTTAGTCCCCATTCCCAAGAAAATCAAGTTCACTCTGGCCAAGTTTCGGAAAATATCCTTTTATCATATTCTGAGGCATCTGAATTCTCAAGCTGACCTAGAAGCCAATCTTGGCTCTGCCCGTAGCCGAAGATCTCTGTCAGTCAACTCTGTAGAGTCTCTCTGCATCATCCCTTAATCTCCCTATGATCGCCCTTTTCAACAAAACTGTTCATTCTCCAGCACTGTTGGATCGCACTTGTTCTAGTAACCTTTGGATTCTGATACAGGCATCTCCCAGGATTACCTCACCTCTGCCCTCTCCATGTTTCAGAAGCAGTGCAAGAAATGGTCGGGTTCTGTCGCCTGTTCCTCAGGGCGATGTTAATTCGCTATGGATGTTCGTCTACATGAAGGTGCAGTATCATGGTTTCAGGCTGGACCCTGCTAGATTTTCCGCCTGGCCTATTATTCATCTCATGGGCTTTCAAACCCGAGTCCCTACGCAAAGTTCTCTCGGAAGGATCAAAGAACCCTACAGCAGAACCTTCTCCGGCAATTTGGTTGAACCACTGGAAACAAGGAGTATCCGAGGAAATCACACACGCGTATTAAAACATCTCCATCAGATTTAGCGATCTCCATGGTGACATATCTTGCTGTAACAAGGCGAGTTTCCAATTTGTGTGTGAACTGCTACAAGACCAAACAGCGTTATTGTTCCGGTCTGTGGCCATTTGGTTTATTTTTAAATCTATTTAACAGTTAAAGTCTTAAAAAAAAATTATGTGATAAATGTATGTGGTGTGAAGATAAATATGTTTATTTCAAAATATTCTTCTTATAATATTATTTTAATTATCAATAATTATTAGGTAGATGGAAGAGATATGACCTCCATATAATATGTTATAATATTTACAGTAGTATTCATAGATAAATAATTAATTAAATCTCCAAGTTATTTATGTTCTTTTAATTAATTAATTTTATTAATTAATTAAAAAAATGTCATATAAACACATGTCACATTCAGCATGTGGTATTGATAAGTCATAGTATTTGTGTGTGATATTATAAGAAGAGCTATTTACAAGTTAATAATTTTCATGGAAACATGGGGGTGGATATCCATGGTTATGACTATTGTTACGTTTTTTTAAAGTGTATATATATTTAACTCATATATTAATTCTTTTTATAGCTAACATAGTCATATAAATGAAACGACTGGTAAAAGTTGATAAGAATCAAGCCATAATAAGCATCAAAATATTTACTTCAACATACATTTTAAGTTGCTAAAATTAAAAAAAAAAAAATCTAAGAATTATCTAAATTATGGAGATTCTTAACCATGAAGATTCATGGAGATTCTTAATTTGTAACTAGACATTGTTAGAATATTGTTGGTCAATCCATGGATTATGAATACCACATGCTCCAAAAAATATAACTCATTTCACATGACACTTGTTCCTATGAATTTTTTTTTAATTAATTAATTTAACTAAAAGGGAAAAATGCATAACTACATTGGAATATTACTAAGAATATTATAGAACATTATATGGAGTTTAAATCCTTGACATCCACCTAATGATTATTGATAATTAAATTAAAATTCTAGAAGCCCTATTCCAAGGTAGACATGCCTATCAGACTACTTAATAATAACAAACCTTGATCCATCTTAACTCTCGATCTACCAAGAAACTTTAGATCTACCAAGCACTGAGAGAGATCAAATCGGTCTTCAATCTAAAAGAGGTTTTAATTTCAATAGATTTGATCTCTCTCTACGCTTTGTAGATTCAGAGCTAAGATGGATCTAGGAAGGTTTGAGTATTGACTATAATAAATTATAATTATAAATTTTACATTTTTAATTTATTTTATTTTATTTTTAGTTTTAATTCTATGTAATTTTATTGAATCAAAATGTTAAATAGGGCATTACAACATGTCTATCATACTTGACTGGAAAGCTCTAGGCAACAATAAAAGTGAGCATAGTGAGGGTGGGATTATTGATGTGCATGACACTCTTAATTAAAACAAACCAAATACCTATATTCATTTTTGTTTTCATGTGTCTTTTTTTTATTTAAAGTATTTTTTTATTTTTTTAAAGGGACACGTGTCAACGTGAGGTTGAGCATAAGCATAACCACAAATCTCCCTCTTATTGGGATGTAGAATGCACCTCTCAACACAATAAGAAATGGTATTAGCTCATGGTATTGTAACAAATCCTATTGATAGATTAAAAATTGGCATCATAAAGTGAGGGTAAATATTCATGGTTAAGAATCTTGTTACATGTTTTTTAAATGTAAATATATATTTTGACTTATATATTAATTTTTAATTATTTATTATTAATAATAATAATTTAAAATAAAGTTATAATTTAGCTAGTTTTTAATATTTTTTCTAGTTCTATCAACATGAAGTGTATCGATAGGGAGAAGCAGAACTAAGTGTGGGAAAAACCCTAACGAAGCTCTGCATCAGGCTGACCTCCATGACCTAGGGTTTGCTGGTTCTGGTGATGACTACCCTTGGTAGTCCTTCTCCCCTAGTCAGATCTATAGTAACCTGATTCCCGGATAGCCACAGGCTTTCCAATGACTGAATCTAGTGGGGGGGTTGCTGCTCCCCCCCTACAGGCCAGTCTCCAACAGGGACGGCAGCAGAGGTTGAAAATGAAAATCAGCACAACTCTGGACCGTCTCAAAAAAATACAGGGGCGACACCCACAGTTCAGAAAGAAAATACCCAAGTTGCAGCAAACATGACCATGAAATCTGCCACTTTTCATACCAAAAGAAACCAGGAAAAGAGTGATTGAACTCCTAACACATCACATCAATGGAAGAATTCAATTCATGAAAGATCATGCATTGATAGGAAATTTCATGGGCTTCTGGCCCATGGAAAAAGCGTAAGAGGTTGGATAGCCTAGAAATGGAAACCCAAAGGACACATAGAACTACAATTGTGCGCAAAGGGCTTCATCAAAATCCTCTTTACCTGCTCTGAAGACAAGGACAGGATCATGGATGGAGGGTCATACTTCTTCAACACTGCAGGCCTATACCTAAGGCCATGGACTGAACGCTTCAACCCAAATAAACAGGATCTAACTTGGGCACTGGTCTGGATCTGGCTTTACTTTCTCCCTCAGGACTACTGGGAAGAAATCACCTTGTGAGACATCGGCAATGCCCTAGGGGAGCTCATCAAGATTTCATAATAAAATAAAATCAACCGGTACGCAGCCTATGCTCGTATCTGTGTCTACATGAATCTAGCCAAAAATCTCGCAGGCGAGGTAAGTCTTTTTCATGAAGAATTTGAATGGCCTCAAACTGTTTATTATGAACATATTCCTTTCAGATGTAGGAAATGTCATCAACATGGGAATCTCTTTAGAGACTCTCCCCTAAATAGGAAAGAAACAATGGAAAAGAGTACCAACGAACAGGAAACTGAGGGATTCGGGAAGGTAGCAAGTAAAAAAATACATAACAAGAGAGCTACCCCACAACAGAACAAAAAATCACCAAATACCAGCAACAGCTTCACAGCCCTTAATCAGCTAAGCGAAAATGAAATAGCACCAATCAAAGAGGTAGGAAGAACCTCCACAGCATAGGTCCAATCCGTAATGTCTCAGCAACACAAGATTCCACTGGAAACCTTCTTAAAATCTCTCAATGCCGATATTGAAGTGGACAATGGTCAGATAAAGGCCAAAGAAACAATAATGGAAACGATCCTAGAGGCGATGGAAGAAGACCTAGAAAGCATACATCTGGAAGGACTGGATCTTGCAGGGCTAGAAGAAGCATGCACCAACAAGGACTACACCTTGATCCCAGAGTAGAAAATAGAAAAAATGGAGGAAATATTAGCTAGGGTACAACAGCTCCCCTCTCTAGTTATACAGGGAGGAACGATAATCAACACCCAATACTTCACAAAAGAATCCCGAAAAAGAGAAAGGAAAACATCGCTGCAACGAACTATAGAAGTGGGGAAAGAAATGGTGGAATTGGGATAGTTCCCCAAGCTAACTAGATTCTATGCACTCACCTCCCAATATATCCCATGAAGCTCATCTCATGGAATATCATAGGGTTCAACAACTCCACAAAGCACTAGATCTTAAAAAAAATGATTACGAAGGAACATTCTGCAATCTTCTACATACAAGAAACCAAATGTACCAGCTCCACTCTAGAAACCATCTTCAAAAATATATGGAAATGTAGCAACCCTATAGCGGTTGATGCAAACGGCACATCTGGAGGACTTGCCATCATCTGGAACCCTCAAATCATCACTCAAGAGAATATTCAGACCAATAGAAACTTCATTCAGGGTAATTTTCACCTAGTTAGTATGAAAATTCATGGATTTCTCACCAATGTCTACACACCTCAAAATGCGTAGCAAAAGCTGATTCTCCTGAGCAATCTTGAGGAACTCAACCTTCAGTGATCCCATCCCCTCTGGCTTCTGGGAGGAGACTTCAACATGATTACCAATCTCTAGGAAAATAAGGGTAGAAGAATACATCTCGAATCTAACAACAATGGATTCAAAGAATTCATCCAAAGTAACAACCTCATAGATCTTCAAACCTCCAATGGAATCTTTACATGGAACAACAAAAGAAGAGGTACCCAACAGATTTCCTCTCAGCTGGATAGATTCCTCATCACCGACGATCTCATCTGCCTAGGAGGGAATCTGGACACTACCATCATCCCAGCAGCAGGATCTGATCATTGGCCGATAAAACTCCAATGGCTCCACCCAGGTAAACATGCTCCCAAACCCTTCCGCTTTGAACATTTCTGATTCAGGCACCCCGAGTTCAAGGAACTAGTGTCCAACTGGTGGTATTATATAGAACCCCCTCCAGGCACCAAAATGCTCTAGTTCCAAAAAAAATTGAAACTTCTCAAAAGACATCTGAAATCATGGAACAAAATAAAATTCGGTAATAGATTCACAGAGTAGAAAGACCTGGAGGATAAAATGAAAACACTGCAATAGAATATCATCCAAAATGGATGCAAAGATGAGATGTCGCACCAGGAGCATTGACTGGCAACTCAACTGGAGGAAGGAAGGAACCAGGAAGAAGCCCTCTAGAGACAAAAATCCAGAATCAACTGGCTCAAAGAGGGAGAAAGAAATACCAAATTATTCCACCGGTCCACCATTCAACACCGTATGCACAACGGAATTACTGTCATCAAGAACTAAATAGGGGAAAGGTTAGAAACACAGGAAGCCATCATAGAGGAACTGCACAATCACTTCAGGGACATCCTCCAGGAACCCAACCACCAAAGGTAGGAAGCCATTGGGGAAATCACCTAACACATCCCCAAGTTGATAACATAAGATCAAAATAGGATTCTGCTCACTGCGACCATCGTTTCTGAGGTGTAATATGAAGTCTCCCAACTGAAAGCAGGGAAATCTCCAGGGCCTGATGGATTCACCATAAAATTCTTTCACTTCTTCTAGGACATCATCCAAAGAAAATTCTGGGAAGTAGTGGAGGAATCTAGGTCCACTCACTAGCCGTTACCAGCACTAAATGCTACCTTCATCACTCTGGTTCCTAAAGAAGATAAGGTTGCCTCTCCTAGTAAGTACATACCTATATCTCTTTGCAATGTCATTTATAAAATCATCTCAAAAGTTATAGCCAACCGATTGAAGAAGATCCTACCCCTCATCATTTCCCTAGAGAAAACATGGTATGTGGAAGGAAGACAGATCCTGGATGGCATCATCTTAACTCATGAGGTCATTCACTCCCTAAAAACCACCAAAAACCCAGGTATTCTTCTCAAAATTTACCTTTCCAAAGCTCTTGACAAACTAAGTTGGGACTATATAAAAAATATCCTTGCAGCTTTTGGCCTTAATAATACCTGGATTATATGGATAATGAGTCTCATCACCTCTCCCTTTCACTCCATCCTGGTCAATGGTATCCCCTCTGTCACCTTCAATCCCTCTACAGGCATAAGACAAGGGGATCTACTTTCACCCTTCATCTTCATCATCATGGCTGAAGGCTTGGGTCGCCTGATCAAAAAATCTATTCAGATGGGAGCGTTGCTAGGTTTACCTCTACATAACCTTCCCCCAACCTCTCAAAATAAATTTTTGGATGACAACCTGATCATGGGCTACCCCTCTTTCTAGGAATCCCACACCCTCAAATCCATTCTTGACTCCTTCTTTGAAGCTTCAGGAATAGAGATCAACTGGGACAAATCTCAGATTTTTTTCTTCCACACCGCCCCTCTAACCCAACGGAATATTGCTTGCATCCTCGGCTTCTCTATTGCCTATCTACCATATAAATACTTGGGAGCTCCACTTATTGGCTATGCCATCAATAACTCCTCCTGGAGAGCTCTTCTTAACAAAATGGAAACATGCCTCTCCAACTTGACTCACCGCACTCTCAACATTACTAGCCATTTGGTCCTCATCAAGTCCATCTTGCAATCTCTTCCCATTTACCTCTTCTCACTTCCTGCTGCTCCCAAATGGGTCCTTAAAGATATGCACACCCTGTAATGGTGATTCCCTTGGGGCGGCTCAAAAAGAAAGAATAAATGGGCCTTATTTAACTGGAAGGATGTGTGCACCCCAGAAAACCAAGCAGATCTGGGTCTTCGGGATCCTGAACACAACAACAACATAATGAGAGCTAGCATTTGGTGGAAATGGGTCTCCAATCACAATATCCACTGGGCCAACCTATGGAATGCCAAGTATGCACAGTACTAGCCAAAGGAAGATCTCATTAGATACAACTTAGATTTGCCAGTTTCCCAAATATGGAAAGTTGCTAGTCATCAAAAGGGTATTATCCAAAACCACAGCTTCTAGGAGTTACGAGATGGAAGCCAAGCCATATTTTGGGAGGATTCCTGGAAACAGATGCCAAGCCTCTCCTCCATCTTCTGTAGACCTCTATGGAATGTTGCGCTCCAAAGTCGGCAACAACAGCGGGCTCGTGACTTCTGGATGGAAGAGACCTCTCAAGGCTACATGAAATGTATTCACACAAGCAGATGTCAAGATAACTGGAACAATGAAAGCCATACTGACATCTTGGAGGAGCTCTGCACAAAGAGAAAAACCCATATCAAAACATAGTGTGACATCCTCTGCTGGGGGCACATGCCAAGCGTCACTTACTCAACCAGGGAATCCTACCATCTCCTACATCAATAGGATCCAAGACCTATCAACAACATCTAAAAAAATATCTGGAGGGCTAATTTATGGCACAAAATAGCTTCGTTCATGTGGCTACTCAATAAACGATGCATACTCACATGGGAGAATCTATTGAAATGCGGGTTTGAAGGGTCATCCAAATGTACTCTGTGTCAAGACAACTCGAAAACCAACGAACAACTGTTAGACCAATGTCCACATGCCAACTCTCTATGGGAAAGAATTTTTGTCCTATACCAATGGTCCAACCGAGCTAGAGGCAACATCATTCAAATCATCATCAATTGGAAGGAAAATCATTTTAATAGTAACCTCTTGAATAGATTATGGAGAATCACTCTAGGCATCCTCATATGGAATATTTGGAAGGAGCGAAATAGTCACATATTCAAGGACAAAGCTTCTACACCTGATAAGCTTTGGGATAGGATTCACAGCAACCTTACTGAAACTATGGCTTTAAATGCTTGGAGTAAAGAGGACTTACCCATCGAGGCAATTTAATTCCACATTTGGAACAGCTGGAAAATGAGTCTCAACACTCCCATGGAAATCACTCCTAGAAGCATAGGAAGATCTCCGGCCCCATAAACCTAGTCACCTCCCCTCACGGGCTTCTTCAAATGCAATTTTGATGGGGCTTCTAAAGGTAACCCAGGAACAACAGGTTTTGGAGGAGTCATCAGAACACCAGGGGAGATCCTCTCATAATCTACTATGGGAATATTGGATGGGATAGTAACAACTCTGCTGAGCTGGAAGGAATGATACAGGGTATTCAAATCACCATAGACTTCCATTACTCCCTCTAGAAGTGGAAGGGGACTCACAAATAATAACCATGGCATCCACCCATATCCTTCAAGGCACTACATCTTCGAAAGTCTCCAACAGCTGGAGACTTACTCATAAGCTCAAGACACTAGAACTTCTGCTACACAATAATAGAGCCATCACTTTCGGTCATGTGTGCAGGAAAGCCAATGCTGTGGCACACCTTATTGCAAACAAAGGGGTGGAAAGAAACTATGTACTGCACCATTCCACCCTTGAGCAGAATGAAGATGAGGCACTAAAACACAATTGTATCACCCTCATTCTAAAAGACCAGCTTACCCCAAATGCGGGTGACAGTCTTGACATGGGTGAAAAAAAATTCCAACTCACATAGACTGTAGAAATATCCATCAAAAATCCCCACCTGCATCGGATCCAATTACCATTAACTCCTCTCACGCTCCTTGTAGAAATAGAGATCACGAGGATCAGGTAGGCCTTGTGTCACCTAACTCTGATCATCACCCTGCCCTTACCACCATTAATGTCCATGATACATAATATTCATTGCAGCCACGCCTACCCCTCTGTGCCTACTCATCTGCTTGAGCTCCACATGTAGTACAGTGCGAAGACAATTCATTGCCTCTCTGATAAACCTCATCCTCAATCCTATATATTCACCCAATCTCTACTCCTTCCCCCTCTTCTTGTTACATTTCATTCTGCGCGCTTGTCCCCCAACCTCTGAAGCTTCTCCTGCCCCTGTGTTTCTCCCTCCACCCCTCCCAAGTGTACAATGGCACCCACGATGCGCCAACACACTATTCTTGGTGGCCATCGTGAGGCTCTTCCGGGTTGTTATCATCGCAGCGAGGATAACCGCCCTAAATGGATTGAAGGCTCCTTGTCAAGCTCCCCAGTTAGCCATCATTTCGCTCCTTGGGAGCGAGCAGAATCCTCCAGGTACCCTACGCAAAGGGGAATTCAATGCCCGAGGAGGTCCACCCCCTCTCCCAGATTTCCCTCTTCGCAGTGCATTCTGGCACCCCCGAACAGTCCTGCGCAAGCAGATGAGGATACAGACATTTGGATTATGGATTCCGATGGTGTTTAGACGAAATTTCCTGAAGGAGTAGATCCAGACTCCCCCATCCTCTGCGCTCCTACAAATCTCCCCAAGTGTACTGCTGCTAAAGTGGAAGCTACTGTGGAAGTGGTTGTTGCGCATGCCCCTGCCTGTCCCATCTACGAGGAGACTCCCCACGACATTGATGATGAGAATGATTAATGTCTGCGCATTTGTTCAGTCTTATTTTATTTTTTGTCATATGTGCCCGCTGGGCTTTACTGTTATGTTCTACAATTTTGATCCTGTATCTGTACTCACACACAATATAATGTTAGTTTTCATTTTCTTAAGGCCAACCCCTACCATGGCAACCCAGAAATAGTTTAACAAAGGCAAGGATTGGTTAAGCGTAGCTTACCAACCCTGCTTGTAAACTGTGTACTTTTATGTTTTCGAAATTAATAGATTAGCACAACTTACAAGAAAAAACATGAAGTGTACCATTTAGTAACTTTTTTTATTCTTATTATAGATTGATTCCTATCGATGTATTATATTTTTATTTCTTCCATACTCAACATGTAGGTAACACATGGAATATAGAGATAAAATATTTTGATATTGTTGAAATTACTGGATACCGCCAATAGTACGGAGTTTCATCGGTATGAAGTCCCAATTAAACCCCACGCCATTTAGGATAGGAGCCTCGCCTGGAAAAAAGGCTCAATTGCCATTTACTATTAGAGATTTCCCCCCACTACAACTTACAACATAATAAAGCATGCATATACTTTGATATAAGTAAGTAAGTTATCCCTATGAAGCATATGCATCTGAAGAGTTGACCCGAGTAGGCTGTTTCGGTCTAGAGCAAGGTGATAGTGGAGGTTTGAAGTCACAATGGACATGCTTATCCATTTGGGATATCATTCCTTTAAAACTGTCTAGTTTCTCCTGTATGCTATATTTCCCCCTTTTCATGCTAGATAACGAGTCTTGCATATGGAACTGATTTCATTTGAGATCATTCATGAAGCAAATGACCCCATTCCTATCATCATTTTGATCCTTAATAAGTTTCTCTAGGAGCATATTTATGTGTTGGAGTAGGATACTATAATTATTCAGAGGGGGTAATGGATCCTTATTACCAATTGTAAAATTCTTTGTTTAGGGTCAACGACCTCGTCATGGCTTGGGTTTCCTAGAATGTGCCTACCACTCTAACCCCTCTTGCAAATTCCCTTTATAACTCACCCACGTTGATGACGCATTGCCAACTGACCTACACCAAAATACACCTAGCAACCAAAACTACTAGAAGCCCTCCACTAGAGTTCACCACACCCAAAATACATGTCAAAAATGCCAAGACAGAGTGAACCCATGCTTGGAAAAAAACACAGATAAAATACTAGTGAGAATAAAATTTGGTTGTTCAAAAACCAACTGAAGAAATGTCTAGAGCCCACCAAAATACAACCTAAAAACTAAGATTTCTCCAAGAAGGTGTCTTGATGCTACCATCCTAGGTTATAGATCCAAGACCATGAACAATGAGGTTTTACACCAAAGCTCCCAATTATACCAAGAAATGTACCAAAGAGAAAAAACCTCCAAAATGTCGAGTTGATCGATTAAAATGGCTAGGTTTTAATTCATCTAAGCATAGGGCCATGACTATAAGAAGGTAGTAGTCTGCCAACCCCATAGATATTGCCACAAAACCCATTACTCTAGAACCAAAACCACTAGCTCAGACTGTCAAGAGATAGGAAAAACATAAACCCCTTCATCAAAATCCCTCATACCACCAATAAAGTAGTTGAACCCCAATAACCTAAATCAAACAATGATAAATAATAATACCATAATTAACATGCATAATCCAGAGCTCCTTTATTTCAATATTGCAACTACAATAAATAATAATTAGGAGATGAAATCTAGTAGTAAAACCAGTATTTGATACATCCCTCCAATCATGGGAATCCAAATTCGCATCCGATTGACACTCCACCATGCAAAAGGCCACCAGCCACACTACAAACCCAATAGTCCACCAATAAGTAGCCAATAAAAAACTCCTTATGTTAGGTTCCCAATAGTGCTTCGACTAGGCTGACTTGCTTTTATACCAAACTCCTAATCTAGGCCACTAGGAAACCACACTTAAAGCGAAAAATCATGTTGTTTCTATCAGCAAATTGGATTCTTACTCATTCGAGGAAAGCCAAAGTCAATCACCACCACATTCAATGCCAATTTCACGACAAAAAATCCAACAATATTGCTTCCATTAATGCTTTGAAACCACATTAACCTCACCCATCATCCATTCAATTGAATGAACCATCACACACTATAAAGGAGAAATCAATTCAGATGGGGGTTGCATGGTACAAAATTTCCATGTCACCCCTCAATTTTCAAGGGGATCAGTGGGGTGGCAGACACCCTCTTCAATCCCTATATGACCTCAATCTCACCCACATTAGGGAAGATATTCAAATAATTATTTAAATCCCATGCTAAAACATTTTCGAAAAGTATAAGGTTCAAACATATTATTGTTAGGTCCCTATAATACTAGTGTATCCTCTTATTGTTGTTAGTGTAGCCCCCTTATTGTTATTGTTGTACACCTATAAACCCCATATTGCTATTATTGTGCCCTTACATTATTATTGTTAGGTCGGCTAGGATTATTTTGTGGCCCCATGGACTCCTATATATATAAGGAGGTTTTGGCCATTTGTATCATCCAAGAATTATTCATTTATGTAATGTATTGGAGGTTTCCCCCTCAAAGGAGTTGATTTCTAAGGTCTTGATCTCTCTTTTCTTCTATTTTTGGAGCTGGTTTCATAACATTTCGTACTAGAGCTTTGGATTCTAGGGTTTCACTGCTCCAAAAAGGTCATCGTGGCATTTTAGCAATAATGTTTTTTATACGAAGGTTCATAAGCTGAAATTTATACAGCGTGAAGCCGAAATCCTGAGGAACCATATATAGAATTTCAGACCTTGGTTCGCAATATTTTCGGAGATATGATCTAGGGAAGTTAGGGTTTTTTCAAGCTCCTGAATTTCAACTTAAATAGGTCATCATGGAATTTTTGCTACAACGTTTCATATACAAAGTTTCAAAAGCTAAATTTTTTACAGGGTGAAGAAAAAATCCTGAGGAACCTCCTATAAAAATTTCAGATATTGGTTCGCAATATTTTTGGAGATATGATCTGTGCAAGTTAGGATTGTTTTAAGCTCTCGAATTTCATCTCAGAGAGGTGACCGTGGGAAAATTGTCATAACTCTCTCTCTGAGCATTGGATTGGAATTCTATAAAAAGTGGTCACAAGTACAGGGATTTTAGTTTTCGTTGTATCAATTTCAGAGCTAAATAAAGAAACAATGCATCGTGGCACACCGTACAAGTTCGCTCTACTGAACCAGTCCATAATTTGGTCATTGTGAGAGATTGGGAATAACTTTGCCTTGAAGAATCCAAATCAGGTCAGACCTCTGGCATTTGAAAGAAGATTCAGAGGGCTACTACAGGGCCAAATTTCATATATTGAAGATCTGCAATCACATAGATCATTCAGTTTCAATATCGAGCTCCTCAAAAGCAAAAAAAAGTGTGTATTTGTTTTTTCGAATTGCATAAGTCTTGTTTGAAGAATCAATTTGAATTGATTCCAAGGACATATTGTAGAATAGATATCAATATTAGGTTCTAAAATAACTCCTAAAAATAATTCAACACCCATTAAGTCTTCAGAAAGCTATAATATGATGCATGAAGAGGAATAATTGCAGTATGAGATATCAGAATTATGATACCAAGTGCAACAAATTTCGATAAAAAGCAATCAAAGAGGACATAGATCATTTAAAAGCAAAAATGGAGGATAAAATGGACGATTTGATGGATCAAATGAAAGATAATATTGATAATAAAATAGTGGAGGATCACATCGACAATCAACAAGAAGTTCTCCAACTCTCAAAGGATAACCTAACTTTGGTGCAGAATCAAATGAAACAATAGGAAGATCAACATTGCAGTGAAAGAAGTTCTGAAGCAGTCACAAAAATAAGTACTCAAAAACTACTAAATCGATCAATTTCAGAGTATATCAGCAAGTGGAAGAACTTACCCATTGAATATTCCACATGGGAGGATGAGAATTTTATGCAAAAGCATCCAAAAATAATCAAGCATTGAGGGCAACACTTGTTTGAAGGAGAGGGGCATGTTATGTCCCTATAATACTAGTGTATCCCCTTATTGTTGTTAGTGTATCTCCCTTATTGTTATAGTTGTACCCTTGTAACCCCCATATTGTTATTATTGTGCCCTTACATTATTATTGTTAGGTCAACTACGATTATATTGTGGCCCCATGGAATCCTATATATATAAGGAGGTTTTGGTCATTTGTATCATCCAAGAATTGTTCATTTATGTAATGTATTGGAGATTTCCCCCTCGAAGGGGTTTATTTCTAAGGCATTGATATCTCTTTTCTTGTATTTTTGGAGCTGGTTTCATAACCACATCAACCTCACCCATCATCCATTCAACTAAATGAACCATCACACACTATGAAGGAGAAATCAATTCAGATGGGGCTTGCATGGTAGAAAATTGCCATGTAACCCCTCCTTAATTTTCAAGGGGATCAGTGGGGTGGCAGACACCCTCTTCGTTCCCTATATGACCTCAATCTCTCACTCACATTCCACATTAGGGAAGGTATTCAAATAATTTATTTAAATCCCATGCTAAAATACTTTCAAAAAGTATAAGGTTCAAACATCTTATTCACACTCTTTTTTACTTATAATTACTTTGTATCTTTTTAAAGTTTATATGAAAATATATTACATATATATTTTTAAAAAAGCATTATAATTCATCAACAATCCCAAACTCACTATGGTCACTCTGTTTTTAATTTATATTACAAACCAATATGGTAAAAATATTTCACTCATTCTTAGTCATAAACAAAATATTTAGACGTCCACATGACATAGTATAATTTAATATCAATCTTAAAAAGAGATAAAATAATTACAAGTAAAAGGAAGTGTGGGTGAGTTGTTTAAACCTTATACCTTTTAGAAATATTTCAATGATATAAATAAATTATTTGAAGATGTGAGTTAACTAATATGTGTGTGTGTGTGTGTGTTGATTTATTTTATTTTCTAACTTTCACCTACTTTATTCTTTGGACATTGAATATTTTATTATATACAACATTAAAAAAATTCTTTTAACTATATATATAAAATAAATGTTTTAATGTTATATATAATAAAATATTCAATGTCCAAAGAAAAAGGTAACTTAAAGTGAGAAAAATAAATAAATCATCATCGAACCATCTTAGCTCCACATCTACCAAGTGCCAAAAGGATCAAACCTCTTAAGATGCAAAATTTTATGTGAATGTAAAACTTGAGGAAAGTTTTGCACCTTGATATATTTGATTCATGTCGACCCTTGGTAGATCCAGAGTTAAGATGGATCTATGTTGGTTTTAATAGACACACTAGGACAATGTTTTAACTCTCTTTAAGAATGAATATATATATATATATATATATAGTTGATCTAAAATTATAAATTTAATATGGACATTAAAATATTTTATCTTTGGGTGACACAAAAATATTTTTTGTTATTAATGTATGTAATATCAACAATATTAGTTTTACATGACATCTCTCAACTCCATATTAAGTAGTGAAGAAATTGTATATTTTTCTCATCGTAAAAAATAAACTAAATTATATTTTTCTTTCAATTACTTTATCTTAATGTCAATATAAAATTGATATAAAATTAAGATGAAAATTGAAGTATTTTATTTATGGTTGACATTAATCTCTTTTTTTTTCTAAATTATGCTAATTCTATTTATGGAAACATATTGTTACAAAACTGCCTCAGTCCAACTATGTGAGCCTGAAGACTGGGCTTGATGTCCATGCTTTAACAGAGTAATGAACTGCCCTGATTGGGAAACCAGTTCTTTTAGGAGAAGTTTCACCGCCCTTGAAAGGGAAACCGGTGTATTGTTCATTACAGAAATCATAAGAAAACAAAAAGACTGTAGTAGCATGCAGCTTCTGCTGCTGTAGAAAACAAAAAAAACAGTGTATATTTCAAAACAGTGGAACGAATGTACCATGTTGAACCAAGGCAAACCGGAGTTACTGCACGTGAGCTGGAGAAGGCGGCTCCTCCACTATGCGACACCAGTGCTTTTCCTTCGTATCTTCTACAACTTCTTTCTTATCACCATCTTTGCCTGTAATCCTTGCGTCCACCTGCATTGATTATTGACCCAAGTCGGGAGGAGCAGAAGCAGGGGGTGCAACCGGATGTTCAAGAGAATTCGCAATCGGGGCGGGGTTAGGACCAAGAGGAGAGGGGGAAGGACCGAGCAATGGAGGAGGACAGAGAGTCGACTCTTCTCTCAGGGTGACCATGATATATGCAGTGAAAGTGGGTCGATTATAAGAACAATCAAAGCGGAGCTTCACCCTCTGCGAGGTTTGACGCAAAATGTGACTGCCAGAAGCCCGTGGGGCAAGGGAAACAGGTCTAGGTGGAGCAACAAAAGGATGGGGGGAGGGATGAGTTGCGTGAATAGAGCCAGGAGGGCTAGCACGCCTCCAGTGACTACGGGTGTCCTGATTATGCCTCTTCTCAACATCCTCAGAGGAGGTCTCTTCGCCGAAGCTAGAGGAGGGACGCGAGCGCGCAGACCGGCCACGACTTGCACCCCAGTGACACCGCATTTGGTGTCGGAGCCTAGGCATGGAGAGTGCAACAGCTTGAGATGGCCTGAGACAAGTAGAACAAGAAGGGTCTGGAGCAAACCCATAGTGAATGCCAAAAGGAACCTGAAGACTGGAATTGGAATAGCAGTAAGCACTTTGAGAAAAATGACAACTAGGCGTAGTTTCCATACAGCTGAACAAAGAGCAGCGACGCCCCGTCTGTGTGTGGGCACTGGGCTCGGCAGAAGCCGTAGGGAATGCGCTGCACATGAGATGCAATGAGCGGCAAGAATGATCTGGAGAGCTCGAGACAAAACCCATAATGAACCGACTGCGCAAGACGAGAAGGAGAGAGCGTCGGCGGGGGAGAGTAAATGTTGTTAGTGCTGACGGATTAATGTCCATATTAATGGAGCCACAGGGGCCATATGGCCATCCCATGCGAATCTCCTTGGGATATGTCCAGGGACGGATGTCCTGTCAGGCGCATAATCATCCACATCCAGAGTGACATTAATCTCTTTATTATTAGTATTATTTTTAAATTTATTAATATAAGTATTATTTTATTATTTTTAAATGCACTTTGTTTGGCAACATCTCTCTCATATTGGGTTGTAGAGCATCTCTCGATGCAAAAAAAATATCAAATAATATTAAGAGGGAGATGTGAAATTCATTCCATTCTTGATATAAAATTAATATGTGACATTTAAATATATTCGTAATAATAAAAAAATTAATGTGGAGCATCAATATAATTTTTTGATATGCATGATTAGGTAGACAATGTAATACATAGATAAAATGTCTCAATGCACATGTTATGTAAAATATATTAATGTGAACTATCTATATATTATAAATTGTTCAATATTTTTTTTTTGTATATATCATATAAGGTAATTGAAAAAAATAAGTTTTATGGTTTAAATATTCAAATTAGTCTCATTATTTTACATTTTGGTCCTTTTAGGTATTTTTTTTGTTAATCTTCCAAGAAATATAACAAAGATTTTTTTGGAATTACAAGTTTAAGTTATATAATCTAGATACCATTCAAAAATACAATTTCAATAATGAAAAATTATACATTATATACATTATATATATATATATATATCTATATCTATATCTAGAGAGAGAGAGAGAGAGAGAGAGGCAATTTGTTTTCTCAAATTTAGCATTCTAGAGGTTTCCACCTCAAGAGATTTGATCCCTCTTAGTGCATGCTAGATCTATGCTAAAGATAGATCTATATTTGTTTTATTAAGAACCAATATATATCCATATTAATTCTAGATCTACCTAATGTCGAGAGGAATCAAATTTCTCGAGGTGCAAAAATTTCCTTGAGTTTTGCATGTTGAGAGAATTGATCCCTCTGGTCCCTTGGTAGATCCACGCTTAAGATGGATCTATGTTGGTATTTATGAATAAGAATGAGTGAAATTTTTTTATAACATTGGGTTGTAATATCAATGAAAAATCGTGTGATGATACAGAGGTTGTGATTATTGATGCTTTATAGTGCTTTTTAATTAAAACTAATTCATATTCATTTTTTTTTATTATAGTTAACATTGATTTTCTATTTTGAGAATGAATTATTTTTATTTTAAGAGGGTGTTGACAGGGTGAATATGTCGCAGCTGTAACGAGTTAAGTATTGGCCCGATAAAGGCCTAATTATACCCTTTTTTGTTTCAATGGCTATATACTCTCTG